>CM034463.1:11835783-12026517 GCA_019925255.1 Litchi chinensis | reverse complement strand
TTCAAACTGTTTTAGTTGCTTATTTTCCATTTTAATGGACTTCAATGAAGAGAACATCTAGACTAGGTATATATAAAAAAATAAATAAAAAACACAATTAATACGAACTAAATTTTTATAATAATAACATTTAAAAATTCTTCGCATCTGCAAACTCAGACCCACTTACAGGCTCTCTGTCTATATATATGCAGATACAAAACACTTGTACGTATAAAAAGTGAAAAAAAAGACCGCTCTCCTTTGCTCTGCCTTTAGAACAAAACAGAAGGGCAATGGAGGGACAGGTGCATGTGATGTTCGTCTTGTTAAATGTGCTTGGTATGTTGTTGGGTGGTGCGAGCGGGAAAGAGTATGTCTCGGCGGTGGGAGACCCCGGCATGAGAAGAGATGGCTTGAGAGTTGGGTTTGAAGCTTGGAACTTTTGCAATGAAGTTGGCCATGAAACTCCTCGGATGGGCAGCCCCAGAGCTGCTGATTGTTTTGATCTTTCAAGTAAGCACAGCCACAATAACCATAGACATGGAAGAAAGCAGAGATTTTTAAACAGTACTTACTGTGTCCGTCTTTCCTTTTAATTTGTTTTCATCTTTGTCATGAATCTTTGGAAATGATTGAAATATCATTGAAATGGGTGTGTTTTATTGATGGTGTTGTAAATGTATGTGTTTGTTTTAGCTATTTTTTAATTGAATGACAAAGATTGGTTTTTGATTGGTTGTGAACGAATTTGGGAGAATGTTATTATTTTGTTTTTGATTTTGGTTCTAACTTTACTAAATTTTGAGGTTTTTTGTTTGTGATGATGGAGCAGATTCTTCTCTTGTACACAAAGTATCAGAAGCTGATAACAAGCTTGGAGTAGGCAAGCCGTTTCCTGGTATAAAGCCAGAAGCTTTAAACAATCCAGACCTTTATGCGGCAGAGAAGGAGAAATATCTGGGTTCTTTGTGTCAAGTTGAAGACAAGCCAGAACCATGGCAGTTTTGGATGGTTATGTTGAAAAATGGGAACTATGATACCAAGTCTGGTTTGTGTCCTCAGAATGGGAAAAAGGTGCCACCTTTTAAACCAGGAAGGTTTCCTTGCTTTGGAGATGGTTGTATGAATCAGCCCATTTTGTACCACCAGCCGACTCAGCTATTGGAAGATGGTACAATGAGAGGAAGCTTTAGTGGCACATTTGATTTGGGTGGTAAGAGTGGGAATGGGACTGGTGGGAATTCTTTCTATGAGGTGGTTTGGGAGAAGAAAGTAGGTGTCGGCGGTTGGGTTTTTAAACATAAGCTCCAGACTTCAAAGAAGTACCCATGGTTAATGCTCTATCTCAGAGCTGATGCAACCAATGGATTCTCTGGAGGTTACCACTATGACACCAGAGGAATGCTCAAAACTGTGAGTAGATTCACTTTTTGAATCCGTTTTTGTTTCCTTACATTTAGTCCATTTAGTTTATTATTTTTTTTTTTTGATTTTCTGAAATGAGAGTTTTTGTCTGGTTCTATTTCTCATTATGTGTACATGAATAATTGCCTTACTTCTAAAGTAAAATAATAGGGAGATTAGTCTTATTACTTGTCTTAGTAACGCAATTGTATTCTCTAATTGGCAGATGGTGATGTCATTTTTTTTGGTTATTATGAAAATTAGTCATTTGGTAGATAATGATTAATGAAAGATACATAATCGAAAGGTTAAGCCATTTCCCCAACTGCTAATTACAACTTTTATCAATTCAGGGATAACTTTAAAGTTGGGGCAATGCATAATTAATAAATCTGTCGTTGTCCCTTTCCCTGGTATAGATTAAAATCTGTTCTTTTGAATTGGAAGTTCCTGTCTGACCACCTCTAATATCTATTGATATATGAACAACATCGATTCAACAAGTACTTCGACAATAGGCTTGGAAACAGATTCAGGATAGGTCACAAGGTCATTATTCTTTCTAGGTAACAAAAGCCTGATGGATATGAACCAATATTCGGTTTAGAGTGCCTGCTAGCGTCAACCTTTTAGGTCACTGACACTAACCTTGGGATAATATATCATATCCCAACTAATCAAACAGCAAGAAGAATTAATATAAGATCAGAGGACCAATTGTCATTCAAATTTGTTTAAGGCTTTAAGGTCTTAAAACATGTCAAATAGTATAGAATTTTAGATATGACTGGAGAAGATTCTGTTTATGGTCTTTGCAATTATTAAACTACATCACCTTATATTAAGTTGTGATGATATTACATTTTCTTTATTGTTTCTGTAGGTGAACTAATAGACAGCTATGTTTGACATAATGTTCATATTGTTGTTGATTATCTGGCAAGGAAATCGAGACCTCTTCATTGCCATCTCTGTGTTGCTCTTGCACCATCTATAAATATACAAAATTAACATATGAGTTGTTTTTCAGCTTCCAGAGTCACCTAATTTCAAGGTCAAAGTGACTTTAGATATCAAGAAAGGGGGAGGACCCAAGAGCCAATTCTACCTTGTAGATATCGGCAGCTGCTGGAAGAATGATGGCCGTCCATGTGACGGAGATGTGCTTTCAGATGTAACCCGATACAGTGAGATGATCATTAACCCTGCAACTGCTGCTTGGTGCAGCCCCACGTCTCAGAAGAATTGCCCTCCATATCATATTACTCCAGACAACACCAAGATTTACAGGAATAATACTGCGAAATTTCCATATGGCGCCTATCACTACTACTGTGCTCCTGGCAATGCTGAGCATTTGGAGCTACCAGTTGACACTTGTGATCCCTACAGCAATCCTCAGGCACAAGAGATCGTTCAGTTGCTGCCTCACCCCATATGGGCTGAATACGGCTATCCAACCAAACAAGGTGATGGTTGGGTAGGCCAGGGAAGAACTTGGGAGCTAGATGTTGGTGGCCTGTCAAGTAGGCTATACTTCTATCAGGTTAGTACTATGAAAACAAAAAATTATACTGTTGCCTAGTAATGTGTTAAAATATTATCTAATTGATAGTTTTATAACTTCATATAGCCTTTCTTTTTGTAATAGGATCCAGGTACCGTTCCTGCTACAAGAATATGGAGATCAATTGACATGGGTACCGAAATTTTTGTTAGTGACAAAGATGAAATCGCAGAGTGGAGTCTCAGTGACTTAGATGTTCTTCTAACATAATTCAGAATCACGTTTAGTTCTAGCTGTGTTTTTTCCCCCTTCCTTTTTTTAAAGATAACAACAAAGGAAAATCTCTGTCAGGCAAGAAAAATGTGAAAAATGGAAAGGAAAGCAAAGAAAAGAAAGATATGTCAATGATGTTTAAGATATATATAGCGCCAGGATTGAGAAGCCAAACAAGCCCACAAGGGCAGGGCATCCTCATCCTGGAGGTTCATCGTAATTTTTGTTATTTCGCGACATCATGAGCAGGTCGCAGATCGTAGAAATAAATTCACAATTTCAATGTCGAAACTCTATTAGGAATGTGTACTTATATGATTGATATATTAAATTCAATTTTGTTAAATGAAGTAAAAGCCAAGAGGCAACTTTATAATGCTATGCAAAGGCTTCAGTTAAAATCTTTGACTAATTGCTCAACCTGTCAATGCACAATTCTTGCCATAATCATCTGCATTTGGCCAAAAGTTGATGTAGTGACTGGACCATCAGTGTTGATAGAGTTGAGTGGTCCCACCATGTGGTCGAGCACCTACCTACGATGTAATGTCCAAACAGACAGACTAAAGAGCTTCACGAGATTCGGCGAACTCATTAAAATTGTTGGTTAACAAATCACATAAAGAATTATGTCTTATGCTTTCCAACCAATCCTTTGGCTCTTCTGCAAATGGGAAGCTGGTTCTTCACAGGCTCATGATTGTGTCATCGTACTTTATTAATAGTAGATTACACACAAAGAAAAAAGGGTATCGGTTACAGCAGGTTTGCACCATGCATTTGCATTGTACCATTGTAATAGATGTATGTGCCTACATCCTCATACATCTAACGTTTTTTTCCCCCCCTTTAAATATAGGAATTAAAATATACGTTATAACGATTCCAACCTCAAATATTATTGGAGTAAATTGGCACATTGTACCACCAAAGCATATTATATGTAGTTCGCCTAAAGTCATTCTAAGCATCCACCCATAAAAGAGGAACAAAAAAGCACTTCTTCTTTTTTAAGGCAATGCTGTGAGAAAGTGTTGTAGGTAGTAAAGGAGTGGAGAAGACATAAAAAAGCTTAAACGAAAAATGAGTATGTCATTGAAGGTGGAGTCAGGCCCAGTGAAACCAAAAATAATTAAAAACGGGAATAATGATATTTCCAGCCCTTTAGAATTATAGGTACACACCTTTAACAAGTACACACCATCACTGGTTCAAAAAAAAAGTACACACTGTCACATATTTTCTTAAAAAACATTATTTATCTAAAAATAATTTTTGTTAGATTTATTTATAAATATATGAACCATCATGGCCTGTCTTAAAAACCAATGAAGATTTGATTGAGATCTAGCGGTCATAGCATGGGTGACCTCTAAACACCATGGAGCTGTGAACTTTGACCCTGTTAACTTCGGCCAGTACGCATATGGAGGCAATTCCTAACAGGCCCACGGTTACCAGATGCAACATGGTTGATGAAGATCCAACTGAGAAAGATAGAAGCTTTTCATGGAAAACCAAAATATGTGTTTTAAGTGCATATTAATAGAATTTATTTATTGATCAAAATTTTTATTAATATCAAAAACTTTATTTTTTTTAAAAAAATTTGATATATTTCAATAGAGTTTTAGAGAAATAAAAAAAATTGAAAAATGTCTACTTGAAGAAGCTCAAATTTTGAGTTTTTTCAAACAAATTTTTTTGATCTTTTTTTTTTAAAGATTAAAATGTCTAATCTACCCTTATTTTATTTTATTAATATATCTATACATTTATAACCCATTATATTTTTTTTATAAATATAAATACACAGCTTCCACTTTCATTCATATCTTATAAAACATCTAAGAACTTCTTTTTAACTAGTAAGTTTTTTATATGTTTGTGTGTATGTGTGTGTGTGTTTGTGTGTTTTCAATTGGTTTTGGCTAATATATATGTATATATACTACTTTTTTTTTTTTAAATCTTATGCTGCACATATACACTCTATATATATCCTTCTAGTTTTCTATTTTGTTTGTCATGAATATTATATACTATATTATTTCCTATAAACAATGCACATATAACTATACATCTTTCTAGTTTTCTATTTTCATCCATGGAGCTTGGTGGAACTTGTAGTTATCAATATAAGGGCAAATCCCAAATAAAAAATGGTGTTGTTGCCACAAATTGTCCTTTGATGTGCTGCTCATCATGAAACTTGTAGTTATCAAATGTCAATATGATTAAGGATTAAATTGTTATCAAAATAAAATTCACCAACAGAATACAGAGTATTAAAAGATATTTTGAGGTTTATCTAAATAATTACTCATTAAAATTAGAAAATAACTTCATTAAACTATAGACATGAGGCTTGAATCCTGTTTTATTTATTGGTGGAAAAATTTCAAAAACTGCAAAAATTGGTCTTGGTTGTATTGCAAGAGTACAAGTGGAGAATGAAATATATTACTCCTATGTTCTTTTTGATAAATTAATAATTTAAAAATACTTTTAAAATAATTTAATCAAACAGTCTACAATTTAAAAAAAAATGACAATTAAACAACTAATAACTTTATTTTAAAAGATCTATTTCCAAAAATTCACTTTCTAAAATATAAGTTATATCAAACGAAACCTAAATAGCTTACCTTCACAGATTCAAGCCACAAAAGTCATGGTTGTTTTTGATATTCCGTTGAATCATTCATTGGACAAGGAGTATTTAAGGGATGTCGTGGAAGAAGATCCGACTGTAAATGCTGCATTGGAAAGGTTCAGTGGAAGGTTGGGGGCAGTTTGAAGGGATCGTTGACGATAGAAATGCAAAACCTGGAGAGTGCGGTTGCAAGAGGGGTGTACATACAATTTTAGTGGGTGTAAATATCACCACTCTAAAATAGTCCAGGTGCTGTTTGTTGGGCTTTATCAACCCAGGAATGGCAGACCATTCTGAAAGCACGTGATGCGTGTGCATGTCTGTGCACCCCAAGTACTAATCACGTGTCCGAATATCATAAACAAAGGACCCCACGGGCCACACTGTTTTATTTTATTTTCGGGAAAACTTCACACTTCTTCCTGTAGTTTACGATAATCCATAATATACCCCTTATTTACTTTTTTTGAAATACCCCTATTTTCATCGTTAACTAAAAAAACTGCTTATAATATAAATTAAGAGTAATATTAAACTTCATAAATATTTTACTTAAATTTATGCTCAAATTATATGATATATAAGTTGTCGATATCTTATAAATCATGAAATAATATGATAATTAATAAAATATTACAATTCATATTTCACATCATTTTAGTATAAATTTGGATAAAATATTTGAAAAGTCTAACTTTAATGTATGAAATTTTTTCTTTCTTTTTTTTTAAACCATGTTACGCTATGAATTAATGTATAAAAGATCCTTCCAATTTGCATTGTCTAAGAAAAATGCTTTTGTCATTGGGTTTGATACTTGAAAAAGTGGTTAGCCCACTTAAGTGTGTTTGTTAATTTGATTTGATAAATTTCAATCTAATTTCTTATTTGTTGGTTGTATAAGATTAAAGTCCCTCAATCTCACACAACCAATTTACCCCCCACTTTAGCAAATGCATGGATCATGAACTTTAAAATTTAAATTGTTGCACACAATCTCATTATTCATCTTTTTATGCTTCAAAAACTATTTAAAATATAAACAGTAATTTATGTGTTATTATATTATTTTTTTTACCTAAATTCAAATATCAAACTTTCACTCTAAGTAACATGACATGTGATTTTAAATTATAATTATTGTTTACATCACCTCCTGATTTATATATTAGTTACAAATTACATATCATATAAATTTAAGGAGAATTTTGTGATAACTTTTGGTTATGTAATATCATTTTCTTTATGCGAAAGTAAATTTAAAAATTCACAAATTTAGGATCTAACTATCTAAATCATTAATAAATTGTAATTGCTATATAAATTATGTGATGGTCATTGTAGAGAAATAAGATTAACGGTGGTCTAATTTAGGAATTAGTTAATTTAGAATTATGGTTTTATAAGTTTAATTAGGATTTGACTTAAATTGTTGAGGATCTAATTTTAGATCCAACAACAAGTATAAATCGCTCCATAATCACACCACGAAAACAAGATAAATTTTGAACTAATCTACCCATGTAATTGGGTAGATTGATCATCTAGAATTAAATCATATAATTGACCAAATTCTAATCTAAGCAATTCTAGATATTCAAAAAAGCTCAAATAAATTTAGAATCAAATCACTGAATTACCTTCAATTTTAGCCCAAGCGATCCCAAGTATTACTATTTAGAAAAGTTGAAAAACAAAAAATAAATTGTTTTACCAATAAGTGAGATTTTATTAATTTTTTCAAAGCCAAAAAACATTACGAACCTTGACTTTAGAGTATGAAACAAACCTTCTTAGGAAATAAAACCCTAATACTCAAAAAAATGAAACCTAAATGGAAATAATATAATTAATAGGAGGAAATACAACAAACAAAATATGAAGTAGAATAAAATAAACCTTTTTAGGAAATAGAATCCTAATACTTAAGGAAATAGATTCTTCGAAGCAAATAATTAATTCCTTTGAGAAATAGATTCCTAGCTGGAAATGATTAATTCATTTAGGAAATAAATTCCTAAAATGAAATAATCCTAAATTGATAAAAAGAAATAAAATAGGAAACAACAAAAATAAATCGTAATTAAACTTAGATAGTCAAATCCTAATTAAATTTGTAAAACTAAAATCCTAAATTAAATCAATTTTAAATTAGACTGTTGCTGACCCTTCTTTAACTCGCACCTATCAACGGAGGTTCTCATCAAATTCACACACACAAAGCAAAAATAAAAGAAACATGAAATTTTTATATGGTTCAACAATCATTATGATGCATACATCCAACATAGGAATAAATACTTAATTTTCACTATTAAATGGATGTTTACAACCTCAAGTTAGCTCTCTTGTGCCTCACTCTCATAAAACCCAATACAACGATTAAAAAAATAAACCTCGTGGGGTGAAAAATGAAACCATCTCTAAAATAAAATTAATTTAGACTTCACATTCCAATAATCAATAAACATGAAAGATAAATATAAAATAATATTACTTTAGCGGTTTATTATACACATTATTGACTAATTGTCTTTTTATATATTTCAAAAATAGCAGAGTTGTCAACAGGGTCCCAAATCCCCATCTTCATTTGGAGAGAGATTTATAAGATTTTTGGAAATTGGAGATGGAGATAAAATTCCATTGGGGATGGGGATAAGGGAAGCCATATCTATTCTCATTTGATTTATTTTTGTTATTTATAGGAAAAAAATATGAAAATTATTTATATTTAATAATTGAATTTTTTTTAATAATTTTCACATTTATGACTTTATCATGCATAATGATTTTATATTGATTGAACTTTTATCATGCATTATGATTTAAATAAAATGATTGTAACTATTTTTATAATATTATGAAGTTTGTATATAGAAATGTTATAGATTTAATATGTAAAATACTATAAAATTATTTTATGAATTATATTTTTAATATATATATATTTTTAATTTTGGATCAAACAAAGTAAAAAAGGATGTAGGAAATGGAGGAACGAGGATGAGGATGAGATAATCCACTTCCAAATACTTTAATCCCCATTTTCTTCAAATAGGGATTTCGGTGGGGATGGAGAAGGATGAAGCCATAAAGATGGGAATGGGTGAATCCAACTTTATCCGCGTTTGCCCTTATTACACTCTCTAAAAATTAGAGGCTAAAATAATATAGTTTTGAACTATTCCTGCTATTTTCGTAAATAATGAAAAATATTGTAAAATCATAATACCGTAGGGATATAGAGGCAGGATGAAACAAAAAGAAAATTACATTTTGGAACCCTCTGAAACCACACTCGACGACTCGTTTTCTTCCAAATTGGTTTCGTTGAATTATAGGCAAAACCTCCAAATTCCAAAAACCCTAACTCCTTAAATCTCTTCGCTTTCAATCTCCGTACCTCAATATCTCGATCTCCACCACCGGAGCTCTGAAAGCCGCGCAATCTCGATTGATCTAGGGTTTCTGGATTAGGTTTCTTCTCACTTTCCTTTTTATATTTTCTCCCAATTATCTCAATTTTTTGCACTTTGATTTCATATGTTGACCAAGTTTTTTCATCTTTATGACTTGAAGAAGAAATAGTTGTACTTAAATGAAACTACTTTGGCTTGCATGTACATTGTGGTTTTGTCTATGAATTGTTGGTTGATTGCTTGTTGTCTGATCTTTTGAGTCTTTACATTTTGGAGATTAAAGAAATTGAACCCAATTTATAAAAATTCAAATTCTTAGATAGTTATAGATTCACTTATTATGTTCAACTATATTGTGCATTGAAGAAAATTTTGACCTGGAGAATTTTCTTGTCAAAGTATTTTTTTTTTTTTTAAATTAATTGAACGTTATCACGATAACTTGCTCGTGGAATTGTTGTTTTGTAATGCTCTATCGATTGTTAAATTAAGAAGTATGTGGAGAAACAGCTCTTGATTTAATTGTGTTGTCAAGAGAGGAATGGACTGGGAGAAGTAGAAAGCATGATGTATGTGTATATGGAGTCAGATTGCATGATATGCATAAGTTTTGTAGATCAGACCTATCGTACATTTATGTTGGGATTTACTTTTCTGGATGATTTAATCATTTTGTATGATTATGGCTGGATTTCTATTTGTTTTAAGAAACTTAAAACTTGGCGGGTGTAATTAGTATGTTGAGTGGAGAAGTTTCTAATTTCTTTTTACAAATCTTCCTGTAGGAAAATATTGAGTTGTGTGTATATATGTGAGCTTGGTAGATATGGCTTTGATATTTGATGGGTATTTTGTTGTATAATTGTGATTAGAATTTAATGAGTTGTGTGTGTGTGTGTGTGTGTGTGGCAGTATGAGCTTGCTGTGTGAGATAGTTTTGATGATTGATGAGCGTATTCTTTGTTGTTGTACTGATTTGATTTTTTTTTTCCCAACAGTTATTTGGCTCTCACATTGAAGCCATGGCTAAGGGAAGCCTTATTGCTATATGTCAGTCGGGTGGGAAGTTTACTACAGGTAGTGATGGTTCATTGTCCTACTCAGGCGGGGATGCTCATGCTATTGGTATAAGCCATGAAACTAAGTTCAATGAATTGAAATCAGAGCTGGCAGACATGTGGAAATATACTCCAGATACCTTGAGTATAAAATATTTCCTCCCAAACAACAAGAAGACTCTCATCACAATATCCAGCAACAAAGACATAAAACGGATGATTGACTTTCATAAAGGCTCTGGAACTGTTGATGTTTATGTCACCATTGGCGAGAATCCAACAAATAATGTCTCACCTGTGCCTTGCAGTAGGTAGTGTGCATTGGTTTGGAGTTTGATTTAGGAAAAATTATGCTGTTTATTATGTTTAATGCTTCACCTTCCTTGTGTGTATAACCTGGTTCAAGTTCGTGGTAGAACTCTATGGGCCACTGGTCCAACTTTGATTAGTGATGGCAACCTGAAAAGGATGCTATTGACCCATCTGTGTATGTAGGATTTTTGGTCAGTGTAGAAGTTATATTTAATTGTCACAGTGCCTTGATTTTTCATGGAAATTTGGTCTTGCAGATCGAGCAGGACAACGGTGGCTGAGTCTGTCACTCCTCTCTATAATCTCTTTCCTGTTTCTTCAGTTTCTGGTGAGTCTGGACAACTCAACACTGTGACTCCGACAGGACAACTCAACACTGTGACTCCGACAGGACAACTCAACACTGTGACTCCAACAACTCTTGCTGATGGCAACGCTGCACAACCTAATAGCTTCAATCTGACAATTTGTGATGCTGGGGACGCTGGGCAGCAGAAACTTCTCAAACAATGGAAGAATGCCATCACTGGAGTGCAGCAGAAGTTTAAAAATGTTCATGAATTTCGTGATGCTTTACGTAAATATGCTACTGCTAATGGCTTCACATATGTATTTAAGAAAAATGAATGTACGCGTGTTACCGCTAAATGCAAAGGTGAAGGTTGCTCCTGGCGGATTCATGCATCTCGGGTGCCTACAACACAGTTATTTCAAATTAAAACAATGAATTCAACACATACATGTAGAACTGACCCTGAAGCAGCTAAGTGTCCCACAGCCTCTAGAAAATTGGTGGCGTGCATAGTAAAGGAAAAGTTGCTGGAAACCCCAACTTCCAAACCAAGAGATATTGCTGAGCAAATCCATAGGAATTTTGGAATTGAACTGAAATATTCACAAGCCTGGCGTGGAATAGAGACAGCCAAGGAGGAGCTTCAAGGATCATGCAAGGAATCATATAACCGGTTACCTTGGTTATGTCAGAAGATAGAGGAGACAAATCCGGGTAGTGTAATCACTCTAATTACTAGGGAGGACTCAAGCTTTCATCGTTTGTTTGTTGCTTTCCATGCCTCCTTATGTGGTTTCCAGAATGGTTGTCGCCCCCTTATTTTCCTTGATGCTATGTCTCTAAAATCAAAGTATCAGTCAGAGCTTCTAACTGCTACAGCTTTGGATGGGGATGATGGAATTTTTCCAGTTGCTTTTGCTGTGGTTGATGTTTTGAATGATGATAATTGGCATTGGTTTTTGGTGCAATTAAAATCTGCAATATCAACATGCCAAACAATTACATTTGTGGCTGACAGACAATGGGCATTAAGACAGTCTCTCTTCATGGTATTTGAGAATTTTTACCATGCTTATTGCCTCCATCGTCTGATAGAGGAGTTAAAAAGGGATCTCCAGGGCTCATGTACAGACGAAGATGTCAATTTGATTGTTACTCATTTATGTGAAGCTGCCCATGCTGGCACCCTTGAAGGATTTAGAAAAAGCATTGGGAACATTAAACAGATTTCATCTCATGCTTGTGAATGGATTTTGTTAAGTGAACCTGAATGCTGGGCAAATGCACTTTTTGAAGGTTCACGATACAACCACACCTCATCAGCCATTGCCGAGTCATTTTATAGTTGGGTCACTGAGCTTCCTATCTTACCAATAGTACAGATTATTGATACTATTCGCCGAAAAATTATGGAGCTAATTTACTCTCGCAGGATGGACTCAAATCGGTGGGCAACAAGATTAACTCCATCTTTGGAAGAAAAACTACAAAAAGAGATTGTCAAAGCAGAGTCTCTCCAAGTTCAATTAGGACTTAATAGTGCTTTCGAGGTTTGTGATAGTGTGGGTGTAGTTAACGTTGTGAACATTGATCTGGGGAAGTGTAGTTGTGGAGATTGGCAGCTGAATGGCTATCCATGTTTTCATGCTGTGGCTGTCCTTCAACGTATGGCTGAGGATTTGTATAATTATTGCTCCAAGTATTATACGACCGAAACTTTCCAGTCCACATATTCAGAATCCATCAATCCACTTCCCCCGGTGGATAAGCTGCCTTTGGACGGTGAATATGAACAAGTACTCCCTCCTCCTCTTCGTCGTGCATCTGGCCCACCTAAGAAGAGAAGAATCCGAAACAAAGGGGTTGCTAAGAGACCACTGCGCTGTAGCAAGTGTAAGGGAGTAGGGCATAACAGAGCAACATGTCATGTATATGCATAATAAGTGCATTGTGTTTCATGGGATTGTAGATTAATTGCACAGTACCTGACATTGGTGAATATGGAGCTGTGGTCCTTCAGAACTAGGACTGGGATAGATGTAGTAGTCTGTCTAACTCTGATGCAAATACTGGGAGAATTTATTTTCAGGTGGGATGAGTATGCTCTGCTTTGGCACAGCTACTGCCTGATGTTGATGATTGCCAGCGATCCACAGGCATCAATCGCATGCTCTTCTTGCTGTAGGCTTGTTTTATGTACAGAGTTAGATTGTATCTCTAAACTGTCTTTTTTGAACTTAGTTTGTAGTGGCTGGCCAAAAATATTTTATCTTTTACTTGTTCTTTTAAATTAGCTGTTTCATAATGAAGCTTATCAATCTTATTTCTCTTTCTCGAAGGGAGAAAAAGGGGATATATGTATTTATATTTGTTCTTTGGTTTCATGGGATTTATAGTTAGTTATCAGTTCACTGTTTAGTTGTGTTTTTCTGTAGTTGAGCATTTTTTTTTAATTCATAAAGGTGCAGAGAGTTTAATTTTTCATAAAATGCGTTATAAGACTTTGTGTAAGTTAACCGATATCCAGTTGGGTCAGTTTTCGGGGCAAAATAAGAGGTTGCGTGTTTCCTTGTGAAAAAAAGAAATGTCAAAGCACCAACAGATTTTTTATGCTTTGATGGTTGGTTCGGTTGTCCAAGCTGATAATGATTGATGGTAAAGATGAGCCTGCTGCAAGCTAGCTGCACATTAAGAAGTTATTGTCACGAACACATGAGCACACTTTGGCTCATCACCATCTCTCGTATTTGACTAATTTTATTCTTCAAGCCACTGCAATTCACCAAATATTTATTGCTTCGTCTGTGTAAACCTAGGAAGGGATATTTTCGTCCTGACAGATGGAAAATATTTAATTAATACTCTTCTTTCTTTGGGTTCTGCAAATCCTCAACGTGATTACTAATTGCACTAATATTGTTTATGGAAAGATACCACAACACGCTGTTAAGACTTCGTTAGTACCATAATTGAGAAGTAGTACAAGATCGTGTTGTAGTACATACATCCTCTCCAAAGAAAATTCAATCCTCGGACTTTTAAATTTTTTTTTTCTTAAAAAAAAAAAAAATTACCAAACAAAGCAGGTAGTACATGGTTCGCCAGAATTGGATAGTACATATGTGTACTATAAACTATTTTGGTCATTTATGGGATATATATTCTCAATCACAATCTCAATCTCCATACATAACATAGTCGTTTGCAAGTTTAAGTGATGGAGGTGACTTTTTTGTGGAAGGAAATGTGGGGCAGTGAAAGTTGAAGGTAAGTTAAGATTTAAAAAAAAAAAAATGGAAGAGTGAGTAGAAGACCAGCAAGAGACAAAGACGGGGAACAGGCAGAGCATGGATGCAACTATTAACAATCTAACTGTTTTGGCTTCACCCATGCACTGCCTCTTCCCTGGCTCTGGCTCCTTCTTCTTCTCTTTCTTTTATTTTTTTAAATGTTACGATATCTAATATGGTTCCATATGACTGCACTGTAAATCTTATAATATACTTTTTTTTTTGACCTTTTGGAAATAACATTATAAATTTTGTTAGTGGTTTCAGGCATGATTTGAGTTTTTCTTTTATTTTTACTAACTACACACTTTTGGTTTAGTTTTCATGTTCTTGTGTTCCCTTCATTGTAAGTCTCAATTGTGATTTGGACATTGACTGCTGGATGTCTAGCAACTGATGACTGGGTGAGTGAACAGATCACGCAAATAATGTGGTTTTGGCTAATTTCTAGAAGGAGACCAGCAAAGGAAAATCATGGTTGAATTCGTTTAAACTACGAAATTGTATGGACAGAAATGCAGGTTCATTTTTTATCGTAATTGGCTTATGAGCCTTAGTTGTTATCAAATGGTTGTAACTATATTTGCTGTGGAATAAAACTTGCTACTTATAAAACTATCAAGTGAAAAAAAAAAAAAAAATAAAAAATCTCACTGTATCTCCACCTTTTATTGGCTATTTTTCCGTTTTGGTCACCAACTCACCATTAAAAATGTGTGGCAACGGCTAAACCACTTTATGTGGGCAGAACAAACTTGGTAACTCTTTCGAGATGTCGAGATTTCCGTTTTAAACCTGAACTTATTTATTCAGGTTTTCAACTTTTGTTTAAAGTCCAGCCAAATGCTTTATACTCGATCCATTTTAACTTAATTCATTTAATAAAAGGAATGTTTATTAAAAAAAAAAAAAACAAACATTTTTGAACTCGTCAAAAACAACCCAACTTATAATTAAATCATCAAACAACACCCTTCCTTAACAACTCTATTAAAAAAGCATGAGATTGTCGTTAGTGGTGTAAAGGTAAAAACGTAAATGAGCTTGCATTAGTAAATATCAATTATTAAAATAAAAATATAATAAAAAAATAAAATTCTGTGTGTTCGGGATGTCAACATCCCGATGCGTTATCTGCTTTCATAATGAAAATACAATCTGCTTGAGTTATTTTCGGATTCACAAATCTTTATTGTTGTCTTTTTTCCACATAAACATTTCCTTTTTTTTTTTTTTTTAAAAAATTTATAAGTCCACCATTGATGATGCATGTCAAGCATGATCATGACTCCATATGATGTTGATTGTTCTTGCAATTATTTTTCAGCAATATGAAAAGAAAAGCATATGCCAAAGAATGAGATAAGTTTATGGTTGGTTTTATATAGCGTGGAGAAGAACCCATTGCAATAAAAAATAGAGGACAAATTCGTCTTTTTGCATGTTATTCATAAATCAAGAGTGAAAATGTCATTTAACTCTCTTCATGTCTCAGTATTCACTTTGTTAATAGCAGACTAACGGCAGGATGTAAAGTATCTAATTACAAAACTATGGGGTGTTTTTTAACGGTTTCGGTAAATGTTGAGGCTTTTTTTTTTTTTTTAATAAATATCCCTTTAATAAAAATATTTATCTTATAACAAACAATAATACAAGTTTTAACGTACACTTATAATTTGGGACTACACTTGTATTTGCATTTAAGTTCAAATATACTCTTAAATTCAATGCATATTTAAATTGATACATAAATTTGAATTTAAATTAATTATGATTAACACGGTGTCAATTCATAACAAAATTAAATAAATAAAATAATAAATAAAAAAATGGAAATTTTAATTTAAATAAAAAAATAAAAATAATCTTTAACTCAAACTCAATTTGTTTATAAATCGAGTCGAAACTTTTTGACTCAATTTTGATTTGATATATAATTTTAATGCTCTAAATCCATCCCGTAAGGATCGGGTTCCCATCGGTTTGTGGTGGATAGGAATTTTTGCAACTTCTAATCAAAAGCACTATACTTCTCCAAATATTTTACAGACTTTCACCATCCGAAAAGGGATGTCATATCTATACATCTACTCACATTTGCCCTCAATGCCCGGACAGCACCAGAGCTTCCGGTTTATTGCTAGAACACACATCAATAGATGTCATGGTTTTTAATTGAAATCCAAACGAAAGGGCAGAATTGTGTGCTTAAACACAGTTTAGTTAATCCTATGTGACTCTGATTCTATAGTTTCATTACTACATAATCCAATTCAGCTGCTCTTGCATATGTGCTCATGTGCATATGTGCAGTCTATTTACTTTTCCCATATGGTGGAACGTAGATTTGATGATTGAGACAACAGCATTATTGAGAAAACAGAATGATTCTGGACCGGCTACTAGATTCTGAAAGCCTCAAGTGGGAAGCCACAGACTGGCTAATATTACTACTTAAGAAGTTGAAAAACAAACTTTATTTACGGTTTGGAAGGTCAATCTAACATTTCATGACATCTTCCGGTTTGCAAGGTAGAGATTGATTACTAACAAAGGATTGATAGAGCTCTAGAATTCATACAATTAAACTAAACAATCAGCCTGGTCTCCACCTGCGTTCTTACTAGGCATGAGCTTTCATAAAATCAATTTGCTTCGATAAGTTACTGTTCACCCTGGAGATCATCAATTAATATTCAATTGAACCAGCAAGCTGTAAGCAGAGATTTCATAAGTATCAGAAATTATAATGTCAGAATATCAATCTCAGTGTTTTGCTTATGCAAACGCCTAGACAACCATAATAGTTATCGATATGATGCACAACGGCTGTCATACAGGACGAAAATCTGTCTAAGATTATAACTAAACCTTGATGTAAAGTTCGTGTTCCTACGTCTGTAGAGAAAACTTATTGTGGTAGTAAATTAGACAGTAGCAGTGAAGAAGCAGTTTTTGTTACACACATGGTATTGCAAGCATAGAAATACGCACACATCAGTCATGGAGCAATATCTGCTACAAACGCGAATATCACATGCATAGACATAGACATATATAAGTAATGTCTTAACTCTGAAGTGTTTCAAGCCTTAGTCTAATAGGATCATCATTTGATGGTAATGAAGTTTTCAATTTAATAAACACTGGAGTTGAAATAAAGAGCTAGAAATTAACTTGTCTCCAGTATCCAACAACATTCATGACAACAATTCTCAGTTCTGATCAGTTATGAAATAGCACTAGAGATGGTTCCAATTCTTCAAGCACACTCACTCTGAGCCTGTCCATGTTTCAGAGGAGATAGTTTAAGTAAATTTCAAAAATTATTGTTGCTTTTGCTATGGAAAGAGTTTCTCAATCGGAATTTTGCACCAGATGTCTATCGTTTTAATTATCGTCAGTGGGATCAAATTCTTTTCTGGAACAACAGAGAGAAAATCATCTTAAAATGTCTCCGAGGATGAAAAACAAGTCAGATGGACCGACTATTTTCCATTTGATTGACCAAGATTGCAAAACTAAGATTCAAAGAATTGGCACCTAATAGTATGCCATATTGAGTTAAAACAGGAACGCTACCAATAGGTTCCTCCATTATCTTTTTGTTCTTCCACTGACTTTATATGCCTGCTAATTAAGTGCATGTGCTGATTAACTTAAAATATTTCAGGACCAGAAATGAATGTAAACAAAGAATTATACATGTTAATTAAAGTTAAGTTACATGAATTCCTACTCTAATATGACTCATTTAACCTGGTTGATGCATCAATAAAGACCAGAAACAGAAATGTTTTTTCATGAACCATGATAGACAAGAATATATAGTCTATAGATGAGCAAAGGAAAGCATAGTCAATAAAAGGGAAAAAGAGAAAGCAACCAGAGCTATTGAATTGCAAAAAGAAAGATTACATACTTGTTATCTTCATCTGTCCAGCAGAGAGATTGGGTACAGTCAACTTGAACACAAGGCTGAGGCTGAGATTCTTCAAGTTTATGGTCCAATTTACCAGACTCTATAAACTTAACATCCTCCAGAAGGATCACATAATGTTTCTGCACATCCTCTGCACTCTTGTGGCCTCCAACCATTGCAGCAACAACTTCCCAGCGATCCGGGTCCTGTTCATCTACCACTGCTAAAGCCAGCTCGAACAGCTTGTTCTCCTCCCAACTCCACCCACACAACACTTTTGGAAACTCATCCATGTCTTGGGTTGGTTGTTTCAGGAAAATATGAATGACCCCTTTTGTTTGTCAATTCAATTACATTCTAGAAGGAAATGGACGGAAGGTGAGAATCTTGTGCAGGTATCTCCCTGTTTGATTCTCTTGATCAGATTCTTTAACGCCCCTCAGTTTTTGGAGGTGTCAGATGTGCGTGTTTGGAGCTGCAAATCTTCTCTTTTTGTCTGTTTTTAAGGTGGCTTTGTGTCAGACAACAGTTTTCTGCTCAGAGTCCAGATCCGACCACAGTTAAAAGGAAAATTATATTATTTATGAGAATGAGATCATAAGCCCTGCATAGAAAATTACAAATTTAATCTTCTTGGTCTAAAACAGGAAACCAATTATCAAAAAAGGACAAAACCAGATACTTCAACAACCAAATCTTGCAAGACCAAGAATCTCTTTTATTTCCGATTCAAGCATTGGATTCCAATTGGTGTTAGATCCGGAAATACAGTATTATAAATTTTACTATAAATTAAAGATTACAATAACAATGGTGCCACCATCACAATAGGGCTCTTTTGGGACCTAATTAGACTATATAATATAAACGTGGTCTAGATAACTACTCGAATAATAAATAATGATCTTGCTACATTTGTATTTTGAGAGTCCGAGAGGTGCTCAACCAACCCAATGATGTCTAGACATATTTCATTTTGAAAGGAATTTTTTTTTAAACAAATAAAAAAAGGAAAATTTGATCTTCAACCAGTAAAAAAATTTGCTACATCTTTACCTTGCAAGAAAAGAAAGAGACTTTTGTGGGCAGTATTAGACGTTAGCTGATTTTTATTAATATTTTAAAGCAATCACAACCCACTACTGGGTCATTTTCAAGGACTTTTTTTATAAGTAGAAAGACTTAGGGTGTGGGAAAGTTAATTGAGAAGACTCACGAGATAAATGGACTTAGGTGTTGGTGGCTTATCTATGAATTTCCTTGATTAGATTGCTTTGGCAAGTGAAAATCACCCGGAACCAACTTTTTTTTTCTCTTTCTCTTGCATCAAGTTTCAGGGTAATGTTGTTTTTGTTAGCTTTGTTAATCTGTCTCCTTCAATCCGGACAGTTTGGGACCCAAAGGATCTTCACCATATCTTTGGCCTTCTATTGTAAGCCATACATAATTCATCACACACCAATCTTTGAGACCTACATGTCGATATAATTGAGAGAGGTTATGCTAGCTACGATTTTTCTTTAATTTTGCAATAAATTTCTTTACTTCAGCAAAAAGAAATTTAAAGAACAATGAAAAAAAAGGGGAAAAACAATTTCTGAAGCAAATTCATTTGGTAATAAAGGAAAAAAAAAATAACAAATAAAAGAAAGAAAGAAAGAAAGAAATCTCCACAATGGGTTGTTGAGCTTTTGATTTTTACTTGCTTTTTTACTCGGAAGCACAAAACCCAAACTCCATAAGAAACAGTTGCAACATTTTTATTTCAAGTCAACTTCGTAACCCACATCATACGACACTCTAAAATCGAGAAGGCCAAGAAAGAAATGTGCCAGCCCCCACAATTGAATTCTCTTTCTTTCACGCTTTTTAGCATTATTGATTTTAAGATTATACACCTAATCATAAAACTTATCATCTTTACTATGGACAGCTAGTCTTGATATTTATCTTCAACCGTTTTCTGAAGAGTCTAGGGATAACATAATCATCATTATAGCACCCCACTTGGTTGTGATGTGGGTACACTGCTTCTCTTGATGAGGCTTCGATGACGCCTCCAACAACAGCTGCAGTTGGTGGGTCAATAACAGATTTACCTAATTAGGAAAATTAGCAACCCTAGGCCACCTAATTGGATGCTTTTCAGTTTAATGATCAGTAGCCATTATAACCATATCTGTCACCCACTTTTGTCAGCATTTGAAAGGCAACCCATATCTGTTCCCTATACTGACACTGAACCTAATCCGGTTTCTTACAAGAAATATTATAATGTTGATACACCCATTATAAGGCTAATCAATTGACAGATAAAGTACATCTACAAAACTTGGAATACTGTAAAGAAATACTATCAAAAAGGAGGCGCTGGTTGAAGTAATGGTGACCACCATCAGTTAGTAGAACTGAACGATGCCATTGCATCCAATTCCTGCTGTAAAACTAGAGCATCAACAAAACTATCCAGATTTTCTCCCTGCATCATATCATCTATTGCGTGATTGGTGATGCCAACTCGATGATCTGTTACTCGCCCTTGAGGGAAGTTGTAAGTACGGATACGCTCAGATCTATCTCCACTTCCAATCTGTTTAAGGTGACAAGAGCTCTTCACCATTCAAGAAAAAAAGAAACAATAAAATTAGTAGACTCGTTTATCATCACTCGTCTTCAAATTTACCTGCTCTGATCGAAGTCTGGATCGACTCGTCTGAATTCTAGACCTTTCCATTTCATAAAGTTTTGCACACAGCACCTTAAATGCTTTCGCTTTGTTCTGTGAAAAAAGATCCAAAAATCGATGAACCAGAAGTGAGAGAAGAAAAAGCCAAAATGGATAAAACATAAAACACATGCAGATTACCATATATCACTTGCATAAAACAGGTGCTTAGCTATACAGCATATATAATATTTTGCGGTTGCAGATAAATGGAAAGAATCCAACAATCACAGCAGTATAAAACTTCATCACACAAAGTTCAGATACACCAACACAAAATGATTATATACAAGCGAAAAAATATATGAATAAGAACATACACAAAAGGGACTTAACCCTTCATTCTCAATTTTAAACATTAAGTATGACTCGGTTAATGTAACATGGGCAAATTTCTTAAATAACTGAGTAATTTACACAAGTTAAAATTACTAAACTTTTTTTTTTTTTTTTTGAAAATTTTGGGGACATTTATATTACTAGAAAATTGAAGCTTCAATATTAATAATAAAAAAAGTCATCTACGAAGAAATTTAGTAACATAGCACAAAAGAGGGAAAAACCTGATCCAGAAAGGTAGCCTTTGCTATTGGCAATAATAATAATAATAATACAATTTTAGGTCAAGATAACCAATTATTTTATGAGGGGATTGTTACTGTTCAGCTGTCAAGATCATTTAGTCACAAATGAAACTAGAGAGAATGCAAATGCAACGTATATAAATTTGTGTCTGTAATAAAAATTCTTAAGTAAAGAAGAAAAGCTAAATCAATTACAAACTTTAAGATCTAACTATAAGCTTCTAAGAATGCCGAATGAAGAATCCTTTTACCATATGTTGAGATCGTTCGTCTTGGATGGACACGGTAATCCCAGTTGGAATATGAGTTACTCTAACAGCACTATTGGTGGTATTTGCATGCTGACCTCCTGAACCACCAGATCTGTAGGTATCGATTCTCAGATCTTCATTCCTTAATTGTACGTCTACCTGCAAAGTCTCAAAAATACAATCAGATTGAGCATCATAGAAGATGTAATATTTCCAATAGTACATGTAGTAAACCAAACAGAAAATAAACATAAGTTCATGGAAGTGGCATCAAATGCCATAATTCCAACGAACTTCTGTCTGAACAACAAAGTACTGAACACAAATCTTTAACAGTACCAGATCTAAAAATCTTTAAAACAGCATATCATTTATATCAGTTGACATAGTTTCACACCTCATCAGCCTGAGGAAGGATAGCAACAGACACTGCACTAGTGTGAATTCGTCCAGACTTCTCTGTCACAGGAACACGCTGCAAAAAGAAAATTTGTTTATAGTTTCGGATAAAAATATACATATGTCAGAGTGCAAATGATGAGACCTGAACTCTGTGAATCCCGCTCTCAAATTTAAGTTTCCCATAAACACCAATGCCTGAGATTGCTGCACTAGCTTCCTGCAAGAATTATAAATCAAAGATTTGTAAAATGGGCAAAAGATAATTCATAGTGGTAAAGAAAATATGGCAGGGTAATTGCCACAAACCTAACAACAGACAGTATTATATAAGATGAGGCATATGAGAAGAGGAACATAGACACCCAAAGAGGGTGGAGGACAAACCTTGTATCCTCTCAGATCAGACTCTGTTACATCTACAACCTCAAATTTCCATCCCTTTGTCTGTGAGTATCTCTCATACCTGTTGCAATTTAAATAAGGTCATGAGTCTCAAAAGGAACCTAATATTTAAGATTTATGACTGAAGATGCTTACCAAATTGTAGAAACTTACATTTTAAATATGTCCATTGCAAACAAAGAGGCCTCTTCCCCTCCCGTTCCTGATCAAAACTTAATCAGAAGAAAAAGAAAAGGAGACAGAAATGCCTGAAAAAACAAGCACATATTGGCAGCAAAACATATGAAGCAGTAAAAATCACATTCAGAAGCCCATCCCTATGGTCATTACTTACCAGCCCTCACCTCCAAAATACAGCCCCTCTCATCAGCATCATCCTTAGGAAGTAATGACTTGAGCAGCAAACTCTGCAATCTTTTCTCTTCATCAATGGCTTGTCCCAATTCATCGTTTGCCATATCAAGCATATCTTTATCTTCAGGACATTCCGCCATCAGTGACTTCAACCCTTCAATCTCCTACACAATATCAACTAACCAAATTAAGACATCAACCAAAGAATGAAAAAGTTTCCACCTTTCAGACAGATATAAGCTATATGACCTCAACTAGCCAAAAATTACACAGAATAGTTTGTCAACAAATCACATCTCCTTGATCATTTTCACGTTGCAGTATGTTCACATAAATACACAGATAGCCACAAGGTTCTGCAGCAGCAACATCACCTTCTGTTTGATCCGTAGCTCGTTTATAAGCTCCATCGACCCCCTGAGTTTCCGAAGCTCTTTATTAGCCCTAGAATACTCTACCGGGGAGGCTTCTGGCTGTCTTCAACCAACATCACAAGTGGAAAACATCAAAGAATGCGCTCATTAACCATTTTAACTCCAGAAAGAAAACAAAACACACGGCATAATTAAGAATTCTAGAATATCAAACAACCACAATTACCAAATTTACAAGATTCTCAAGACAAGAACTCCTGCGCTCAATAGCCAACATCTTTTGTTCCATTATTTTGACAAGGTCAGTCGACAACTGAGGTTGCGTTTCTGCCATCATTATCACCATCCAACTACCGTAATTACTCCAAAATCTATTTTAAATGCAATACATAAAATACATATTTGATTTCTCTCATCATTGTTGCTCACTTTTAACTTCAACAACTTATGACTATCCATTCTAGATTATACAATTGTTGGTCATAATTAATAGATCAACCTTCTATCAGAAGTTTTTTTTTTTTTTTTTAACGGTGGATAAAGTTAGGGTTTAAGAAGCAGTATATGAAAAATATTGATACGATTAAGTAATCAAAACATTTTAAGAAATAAAAAAGTGAGACAACTCACCGGCTGAATAAGAACGAAACACGGAGAGCGAAGCTATGGCGATTGCTGATTGGATAGGAGATCTTTGATTAAAATGATGTGTATGTGAAATTGCAGAGATAGAGTTTAGCTTCTTTAATGCCCATAACAGATGACTCCGCATTTTGTTCCTCCACTGAGTTTCTCTTGTTTTCTCTTTCGGTTATTTCCTCTGCAGTTGCGAGTTTCGACAATTAGAGCGAGTACTCGAGTAGAATAGGCTAGTACACGAGCTAGAGGATTTGGTTGTCTAATAACAAACTTTGAAACGCTGCGTTTTATTTCAAATACCGTTTAAACGCAGTTTCTGTGACCGTTTTGTGTTACGGGCGCTAAAATGTAAAACGCGTGCTTTTGCCACCGTTTTTCTCCTTATGCGCGCTTCAGCTAGAAATCCGAAATGCATTTGCCTCTCTTGAAAATAAAATACTATATATATATATATATATATATAGGAAATATCATCAGATGACACTTTCAATTATTGCAATGACAATTTTGTTCCATTTCAATAAAATTAATAATTGAGTTTCAAGCCCTATTTTTTTGGACACAAATACCCTTTCTAAAATTAAAACTGGTGATTTTGGGAGGCAAGTATTCTCTCTTCTGCATTCTCTCTTCTACTGCTCCTTTTACTCTTTCATTCTCGTCTTCTTCACAGCCACCAGCCACCATCCACCATCGATCTTCATTCTCGTCTGCACTACGAATTCCAGCTTCATTCTCGTCTGTACCATCCAGCTTCATTTTCTTCTTCACAGCCACCATCCAGCTACATCCAGCTTCATTTTCCTCTTCACAACCACCATCTAGCTTCATTTTCTTCTTCACAGCCACCATCTAGCTTCATTTTCTTCTTCACAGCCACCATCCGCCATCTATCGGCATTCTCTTCTACGCGACAAATTCCATCAAATTCCATCCACCATCCACCAGCGACCATTCTTTCCATCCACCATCCATAATCTTCTTCTGCACTATGGATAATGTATCTTAACTTTTGAACACTTATTTTTCAGTTGTTATTAGTTATTGTGGTTAGCTATGCTGATATTGAGCTGTAGAAATTGGCTTTAGGGTTTACGAACTTAGTATTTCTATGTATGTTGATGGAAACGGCACACATGTACGATGTTATTAATGCAAATTATCTCGGTTTGATTAGTGATGACAAGACTTAGTTAAAAAACCAAAGACGAAAACAATAGTCATGCCAAGATGACTTGCATTATTAACACAAGTTAATTTAGTGTGACTAGTGGTGACATGGGTTTATGGAAAAAAAAAACAGTAGGCAAAACACTAGTCACATCAAGCTGACGAGTGTTAATAATGCTAGTTACCTTGGTGTGAGTAATGGTGTCATGACTTGAAGAAAAAACCAGTAGGCAAAACACTAGTCACACCAAGCTGACGAGTGTTAATAATGCTAATTACCTTGGTGTGAGTAATGGTGTCATGACTTGAAGAAAAAACCAGTAGCTAGAACACTAGTCATACCAAGGTGACGAGTGTGAATAACACTTGTTACCTTAGTGTGACTAGTGGTATCATAGGTTTATGGAAAAAAAAAAACCAGTAGCGTTATTAATGCATATCACCTTGGCGTCACTATTAGTGTCATATTATGAGCATTTATTTAGTAGTTTAATTACTTAATTGTATCAAAGTATGAGTAATGATATATTGTTAGTCTTGATTTAGAGCTTAATTAATAAATTTGATCATTTATTTGTGTACAGTGATATGGACGAAACTAGAATTATAGTCACCTATGGTGGACAATGGATTGGTTATAAGTATGAGGGTGGTGAATCAGAAATAACATTTGTTTCGACGAATGCGACGCTTGATGACTTAAAGAAGACCGTTGAGAATATTGTTCGAGTTGATATAACAAAGAGTACATTTGACTTACACATATTGGTGGAGACTTCCGGTAGGCCTGCCATTCCAAAATTAACAACTGATAAAGCTGTGTCTTTCTGGCTACATGAGAAAAATCCTGAAGTTTACGTAACTGTTGTTCCAAACAATCTAAATGACTGTCTAAGAGATAAAGGAAATGTTCAATTACCAAACCAACAACAAATTTAACCACCAATCTTCATACAGCTACCAATCCAACCGTAAATCCAATTATCAAGCCAATCACAAATCCAATTAATAAACCAGCCACAACACCAAAGCTTTGTTGAATTAGTTTCTCAATTCAAGTCTGTTTCGTCAAGCAACAAAGTTCCAATCCATGAGGATCGTAACATTGAAGATGAATGTGAAGACATAGATGAAGGTGAAGATGAAGATGATGATGATGATGATGAAAAAGAAGATAATGTTGACTCACACGGTGAGTATAACTTAAATAACAGTGAGTATAATCGTTCTACAGAATATTGGTTGGATGACATTGATTCAGACGAGTTTTCGGACTACTATCGTCCAGTTAAAAGCATTCCTATAGCCACTAATATTTTCAAAGGAGATGGAAGAAGCCGACATGCAGTTATGGCAGAAGATTTAGGTGGTGATGCTGACAGTGGTGGTGGATTTGATCATGATGTTCGTGATGAGGATTGTGATATAGATCATGATAATGTTCGCGATGTTAAGGATGATGACAGTGGGTGTTCCCGTCAAGCCAATGATGATAATAACATGCAACAAAGAGTAATTAGTGAATGGCGCATCCCTGGAATAGATCTTTCTGCATTTCGTACAATCGCCACTGAAGTGTCAAAAAGAGAAGACCATCATTTCTTCAGAGGGAAAATATTTCCTTCAAAGCGCGATATGGGTAAAGTTGTAGAAATGTATGCATTGAAGGAAGGTTTTCGTAAAAAGGTCAAGAAATCAAACAACATCCGTTATGATGTTAGGTGCAAGGATGAGAACTGTAAATTTCAGCTTGTAGCCATCAAAACCAAGATTGGAGACCAATGGGAGGTGCGAAAATTCCAAAAACAACATTGTTGTTCGCTTGATAGTGTACATCGACGGTGCAGGAAAGTGAGTGCAAAATTAATCGGAGACCTTATCACTCCGAAATTGCAAGTCAGTGGTCAAAGCATGAAACCCAAAGAAATCCAAGCAGAAATTCAAGTTAATTATGGGGTTACTTTGCCATATAACTAGTGTTACTAACACCCATCACCTTGGTGTGACTAGTGTTTTGTCTACTGGTTTTTTTCCATCAACTCATGGCACCACTAGTCACACCGAGCTGAATAGCATTATTAACGCTAGTCACCTTGGTGTGACTAGTGTTTTGGCTACTGGCTTTTTGCATATATCCACATCACCATTAATCACACCGACATAACTAGTATTATTAACACTCGCACCTTGGTGTGACTAGTGTTTTGGATACCGATTTCCTCCATAAACCAATGACACCACTTGTGTTATAAACACTAGTCATGTTCTGATTTCAAAGTATGTTCTACTTGGTTTCAAAGCATGTTCTGATTTCCAAGTTCAGAATACAGAAGAACAAAGATTATTGTTTCTATTTTGTTATAAAAATTGACAAGTAGTACATGTCACACAAAACGAATACCCTATTTGTCAATTTCCATCACTATTTCTAACACATAAATCAATTTCATTCAACAAAGGCAAAGCTTACATCTTTAGTCACTTTCATAACTCATTTTTACAAATAATTGATCACAACAGAGTAAAGAACCAAACTTCCATATTACAAACAAAGTTCGAAACATGAAGCAAAGCCAAATTTGGACAGCAATGTAGAACTCAAGCCAAACTATGCTTCAAAAATCTGAAATAGAAGTTGTGTGATGTACCGGTTTCTGTGCGAGGAAGGTAGACAGTCGCGACCAATAGAGGGGGAGGTAGGGGCTTCGCGTTTCGTAGCGACCAAACAAACTCTCGTGTGCGAGTGACCAAACGAAGTCAGGGGCACAGCGGCTCCGCCTGAGGAAGGGAACGACGAAAGCGACCAACGGCGGGGGAGGCAACGACTTCGACTTTCACAGCGAGGAGATGATTGTCCGGTACCGCACATGCAAGACTGAGACAGACAACTCGATGGCAAAGGGCAGACGACGACGACGGCGCTACGTGGCTCTGTGCACGGTACGGACAAACGACGGCGGGTGTTGATTTTGGGGGAAGCATAGGCTGCTGTTGATTTTGGGAGACAAAAGGTTTTTTTCAAGGTTTGATTTTGGAGGGAACAAGTTTTTTTCAAAACCACATTTTTACTAGAAGGGTATTTTGGTACTTTTACATATCATTTGGGACTCCATTGTTACATTTTAAGGGACAGGGACATAAATGTTAAGTCACTACTTAAATATGCTACTTTTGTCCCTGTCCCTATATATATATATATATATATATATATATACACTAGTTTTGTTGTACGCCTGTGTTTGAAGTTATATTTGTTTTTCTTATCAAATATATTTTAAGATAAAAATAATTAAATATTATTATTTATAATTTATATGACTAAATGTTTAAAATTAACTATTGGATTAACAATTTTTTTAACCCAAATTATTATCATATATATAATATTATAAATAATAACTCTAAGTTTAACTGTAAATAGATTTTCTCTTTGTTATGTTTATTTATTTATTAATTTAACTATAAATAAGTTTTCTTTTTATTATATTTATTTATTTAATTACTCCATTCTAAATATGAAATATTTCATATAATTCTTATAATTTCTCAATTTTATTAATATATAGGATAAAAATATATTAAATCTTCATTTTTGTTTTATAATTAAACTAAACATAATAGTTAAACCTTATGATAATAATTTAAGTAAAAAAAATATTTTTAATCCTCTAGTTATTTAGGTAATAACAGCCCGATAATAATAAAACCTTCGATATAAAGAGACATATTTGTGCTAATAATAACTAAACTTTTGATTTGTTCAAAAACAAATGGTTAAACCTTTGATATAATTAAACATTACAATTAAAGCTTATGATAATAATTTAAGTAAAAAATATATTGTTAATCATCCAGTTATTTAGGTAATAACAGTCCGACAATAATAAAACTTTTGATATAAAGAGACATACTTGTTCTAATAATAACTAAACTTTTGATTTGTTCGAAAACAAAAAGCTAAACCTTTGAGATAGTTAAACCTTATAATAATAGATAATATTAAACATTTTACCCTATGTTGTTATAAATAGGTGAAAAAATTAAAAGTCTAATACTAATTCATGATGAAAAGACCCAATTATCCCTTTGACAATAATAGAATTACGAAAATGCTCATTTGCCCTCAAAATATTATTGTACTTACCATTATGTTTAAAAATATTTTAAAATTAAATAAATAAAATATTAAAATCAATAAATAAAATATGAGATATTATCATTTTACCCCATGGAATGAAAATTAATGTCAATCACCCGTGATTTCAAAACTATTATCTAAAAATAAATCAAACGTTAGTGAATTGATGTTTTCCATATAGAAAATGATGGATGTCTTAGGTGTAAGGGCATTTAAGTAATTACATATTATGTTTAATTTTTAATTTCATATTAAATAAAAATAAATGGACTAGATGAAGACACTTGACATTGATCTATCAAGTTGATGGATGGGTTGGATGAAGACACTTGGCGTCCATCTAACCCAGCTATATAAATAGCATAATTTCATCATCACTCTTATTCTCACCAACCTTTCCCATTCATTAATCACCACCCAACCACCAACGTCATCACTCAACCTACCGTCATCCCTTTCCACCTTCCACTGTCTTTCTCTCTTCCCTCTACCCCCTTTGGCGTCGTTTTCTCTTCCCCTTCCATCATTTGCTGTCACTTTCTCTTCCTTCTCCACCATCTACTGTCAGTCTCTCTTCCCTCTCCGCCCTCTGGTGTCATTCTCTCTTCCATCTCCCCACTCCGACATTGTTGTCTTCCCTCTCACCCTCTAGCATCGCTCTCTTCTCTCTCACCCTTCGACCCCTCTTTTGCACGCCTATTGGTTCATTCTGGATCTAGAAGATGAAGACCTTTTGGATCTATCTTCTGGATTCAATAAAGGTCTATCAATATATTTTTTAAAATTTTATTTTTTATTATTAAATACTAATAAATTAAATTAAATTAATTTAGTTTGATGATTGTTGAAAGGTCTCGATCGAACTTCTCTCTCAAGTTTGGGAGGATCATGTAAAAATTGGGATCTTTCTTATTGAAATCTAGAATATAATGAAAATTGTTTAGAAAAATCATAGTAAATTTCGTAATTTCTTTAAAAATATAAATTGAACAAATAAAAAAAATATTTACATTTCTCATGTTGGACTCATGTACTGGATATATAAAATATATTCATAAAATATATGGAACGATAGTTTATTTCCAAAATTGTTCTCGAAATACATTTACAAAATCTAATTAATTAAAATTAATATTTACTTGATGTAAAATATTTCTACTTAAAAATAATATGAATGCATTTGTTCATCACCATGTGGTATTTCTTACGATATGTACTAATCTGCATGAACTTGCGACGGATAACTAAAAAAAAACAAAAAGTTTTATAAAAGAGTGAACGCTAACGTCCAGTGAATAAATATAATTTTTCTAAAGTATTTCTATTAAAACTAAACATATTTTTGGTAATAATAAATAATTCTTATATCATAACAAAATTGTAACTTTGATATAAATTATTTTTATAATAATATAATATGTAAAACTTTTCTGAAATGTCTTTATATAAATTTGATTTTCTATAAATCTCTATCTGCACTGATTCAACTAAGTATATAACATCTGTAATCTGAAAATCTATAACAATTAGTACCTAGGAAAATCCGTCATACGTGATGGAGATACTTAATAGACACACAAAGTAAAGGATAGCATATATTATATATGTGTTGGGCAACTTAATGACTCTCCAGACTTCTATCATACATATGCTGGGCAACTCTTTCGAACTTATACATGTTAAGTCTGCTTGACCATTAGAGAGGATGGTACAACTTTGGTATTCTAAAAGTCTCATTTCAATCGTTTTTAAATTTCAAATCATTTTTATATACAAACTATTTATTTCTATTTCTAAATATAAATATAATTCTTAATAAATATTTTTCTCAAACATAAATAAATAATACTTAAATTATTCAGAAACTTTTCATATAATAAACTCAAGCTGGAAAACAATAAATTTATTGGAATTTCAAATACGTAAGCATATATACATATATAATTAAATTATAATTTCAAACATAAAGCAAAATTAATAATTCAGGAAATTAATTAACTAATAAATAACTTATTTCTAATGATCCATAATTAATAAAATTTGAAATATAATCATAAATAATCAATTCAAAATAAATAAATTGATCCATTCACATCACTCTTTTGCTCAAATTTGGATATAAAGCGGATTCTCATTTGATTTTCCATAATTCTAAATCTACCTTAAAATCACATAAACTGAATTTATAACTTATTATAAAATTTACTAATTTCCTAGGATTCGAATTTCATTAAAATAAAAATTACTTATCTGAATAAATTGGATGTCTAAATATTTAGATTACTCACATAGAATTTTCTCCTATTTTTTGCTTCTTTTTCTTGTTTTCTTCTCGCCATTTTCTTTCTTTTCTTGTTGCCGAACTCATCCTCTTTGGTTCCATGAAAGCTTATATATATATATATATATATATATATATTACTAATCACCCCACTAATTCTCAATTCTAAAATCTATTTTTTAATAAAATACTATTTACTCATTTTAATATTATATATTCCATTCTCTTTTAAAACAAAAATCACCTACCATTTCACCCTGTGTTGGCCACCATATTTCTCACGATATTTGACCTGTAAATTTGTATTTTACACCCCACTTTTACTATGTCTTTTTTCCTTTTACACCTAATTTTCATGAGTTCATTTTAAAATGTCTAGAAAGAAAATATTTGTTCATATACCATTTTATTTCTAAAATTTGGATAGGACCAAATTAATAACAATAAACTAAATTTCAATTATTCTATTTGATCCACTTGGATTGGGGTCTCACAATTGTTATGTGTGATGAATGGTAATATGATGGTTTAGAGTTTAGTGGTATAAGTGAAGGGTGTTGAACACTTGTTATAGGTGATGATGAACAATAGTGGTGTTGGTTTGGAGGTGGTGAATGAATTGTGAAGAACACCATATTATTTATTTTTTTAATTTTTACTTTTTAATTTTTATCTCTTTTGGGATCACATATCGACCCCAAATAATTTAAAAAAGTGGACGTTCATCTGTTTATTAGTGAGTTAGTGAGAAGGGTAAAAATATAATTATCTTTTCAAACAAAATCTAGATTGTGGAATTCTACACTATTCACACCACTTTACACTTTTTATACATAATATAAGATGCTTGGTTTCAGAAGGCCATATAACAGAAGGTTTTAAAATGAACCATTTAATGTTGGGATTTTTATATTTTTAATATGGGCTTACATATTAAATAACAATTATATTATGAGAAGTGGAGAAACATTTTCCATCCGAAAACAGTTTATTTAAGTACTCAATCAATTTATATCATGTTTGATGATTCGAAATAAATTGAATTGAAATTATATGTCACCAAAGTGACCTCTATAATGTAAATTTGTTTATTTTGAAATATTAAGATGTGTATGTTTATTATTTATACGAATAATGATCGGCCCCAAGGAAGGTTATTATTTGGCCAAATAATGGGCATACTTGTGGTAATAAATATGTGACGATTATTAGGTTTTTCATGTGAGTAATAAGTCAGTCCAAAGAAAAACTTACTATTTGACGGGATTAATTGTCAATATTTGATTACTACATGGAGAGTACCACTTACAATTGATATTTCTGTCCAAAGATTAAATATCAATGTTGTGCTAGATATTTTGTTTTAGGGCCCACCATTATGGAAATCGTTTAATCATGTCATGTATGAATTTATTAATTGAGTATTCTTATATTGTGATATGATTATTAATTGTGAGTTTGTATTTGATTTTGTTCTTGATTCAGTTACTACTTCTGCTTTAACAACAACTGTTAATATCAATTTCATTCTTGTGCTTAATGACACAAATTTCAAGAATTGGAAAGAGAACGTTATGATTGTTCTCGATTGCATGGATCTTGACCTTGCGCTTCGAGAAAAACGGCATGTATCTCTTAATGAAAATAGTACCGCTGATGAAAATGCGAGCATGGAGAAGTGAGATTGTTCTAATTGCATGTGTCTTATGATCATGAAACGTTCAATTCCGGAAACTTTTAGGGACTCTATGTCTGAAGAGAAAAATGTTAAGAAGTTCCTTGAAGAAATAAAACAGCGTTTTACAAAAAACGAAAAGGTTGAAACAAGTATCATTTTGACTAACCTTATTTCAATGAAGTATAAAGGAAAATGGAACATAAGAGAGTACATCATGGAGATGTTTCATATTGTTTCCAAACTAAAGACACTAAAGTTACAACCGTCTGAGGACTTATTGATGCACTTAGTTTTGATTTCTCTTCCTACATAATACAATCAGTTTAAAGTGAGTTACAACACTCAAAAGGATAAGTGGACTCTTAATGAACTCATATCTCACTATGTGCAAGAAGAGAAAAGATTAAAGCGAGAAGGTTTTGAAAATGCTAACTTAGTAATCATCTCTAAGGACAAGAAAATGAAAAGAGGAAAAGAAACTGCAGTTGGGACATCACAACATAAGGTGGAAAAGAAACAGGATGAGGAGTTTACTTGTTATTTTTGCAAGAAAACTGGACACATGAAGAAAGAATGTCCTAAATACACCAATTGACGTGTCAAGAAAGGTATGCTTCTCAATTTAGTTTGTTCTGAAGTTAATTTAGCTTCTATACATAAACATACTTGGTGGATAGATTCTGGTGCCACTACTTACATAAATGTGTCTATACAGGATTACCTGTGGAGCCGACATCCAAGTGATACTGAAAAATTCATTTATATGGGCGACAGTAAAATAGTTACAATAGAGGTTATAAGAACTTTTAGGTTATTGTTAAAGATTAGTCATTTTTTGAATTTGGAAGAGACTTATGTAGTATCGTCTTTTAGACAGAATTTGGTTTCAGTTTCTGTTTTGAACAAATTTGGTTATTCTTGTTCATTTGGAAATAATAAATTTAGTATTTTTCAAGATTCGAATATTATTGGTACTGGTTATTTATCTTTGCATGATAACCTATATTTGTTGGATACAATTGCCTCAATTAATGAAATTTTGCATATAAATTCATGAGGTACAAAACAAAAATTAATTGACGGAGATTCTGTCACACTATGGTACAAGTGTTTAGATCATATATCTAAATAGAGGATTAAGAGGTTTGTGTCTGACGAGATTCTCGATTCCCTTGATTTGACAGATTTTGAAGTCTGTATTGAGTGTATTAAAGGGAAACAAACAAACATAAAGAGATTAAATGCCAACATATGTTTTAATTTCTTAGAACTAATTAATGCTGATATTTGCTAATAATTTCGTACAGCTTCTTGGAATGGTCAACAATATTTTATTACGTTCATAGACGACTATTCAAGATATGGGTACCTATATTTGATACATGAGAAATCTTAATCTCTAGATGTTTTTAAGGCCTTTAAATTTGAAATTAAAAATCGACTTGGCAAAAAAAAATTAAAGCTGTCAAATTTGACCGTGGTGGTGAATACTATGGCAGATATGACGGATCTGGTGAACAACGTCCAGGACCTTTTGCGAAATTCCTAGAGGAATGCGGTATCGTCTAGCAATACACAATGTCAGGCAAACCTAGCATGAATGGTGTTGCTGAAAGACAAAACAGAACTCTTAAGGATATGATAAGAAGTATGATCAATTATTCGTCTTTACTAGAATCCTTCTGGGGAGAAGCATTAAAGACTGCAGCATATATCCTCAACAGGGTTCCAAGCAAAGTGGTAGCTAAAACCCCTTATGAATTATGAACGGATAAGAAGCCTAGTATTAGCCATTTACACATTTGGGGTTGTCCAACTGAGGCAAGGCCCAAATGAAATGAAAAAAACTGGACTCAAGAACTATAAGCTGCTACTTTGTTGGGTACTCTGAACGGTCAAGGAGTTTCAAGTTTTACGATCCCACTACTAAAACAATTTTTGAGACGGAAAATGTAAGATTTTTTGAGGAAGTTAAGTTTGTGGGGGGAGATAAGATTAAAAATATTGACTTTGAAAAAAAATTTGTTTCTCTTCCTATTATTGCTATTAATAATGATCAGGTTTCTATCTATTCCTGACATTATTCAAAATACAAATCCAGAATATCAAGACAATGTAGAAGAGCTCTCTATGCAAAATGAAGAAATTATACCCGAAGTGCAAACTTAACAACCTCAAGAGGATATGTCATTGAGATAATCCACTAGAGAAAAGAGAAGTGCAATTCTAGATGACTATGTTGTTTTTCTCCAAGAACATGCGGTTGATATAGGAGTGGTGGAAGATGATCCAATCAACTTCCATCAAGCCAAACAAAGTTCTAATTCTCAAAAGTGGATTGATGCTATGAATGATGAGATTAATTCCATGAAAAACAATGACGTTTGGGATCTCATCGAATTACTTGAAGGTGTGAAACTCATTGGTTGCAAATGAATATTTAAAACCAAAGGGGGTTCAAAAGGTAATGTTGAGAGATATAAGACTCATCTAGTTTCCAAGGATTTCATTCAGAAAGAAGACATTGATTACAAAGAGACTTTCTCTCTGATTTCAACGAAATACTCTTTCAGGATTATAATGGCACTTGTGGCTCATTTTGATTTGGAGCTACATCAAATGGATATAAAAACTGCGTTTTTCAATAGTGACATTGATGAAACAATATATATGATGCAACCAGAAAACTTTGTATCCGGTGATCCAAAGAAAATGGTTTGCAAATTAAAGAAATCCATCTATGGTCTCAAATAGGCTCTCCGTTAATGGTATCACAAATTTTATCAAGTCATTATCTCATATGGGTTTGAGGTAAATAAGGTTGAAGATTGTGTATATCATAAGTTCAGTGAGAGTAAATACATATTTCTAGTGTTATATGTCGATGACATATTACTTGCTAGCAATGATATAGGCTTACTGCACGAAACCAAGAGATTTCTGACAAAAAGAATTTTGAGTTGAAAGATCTTTGAGATGTTTCTTTTGTATTAAGTATAAAGATACATTGAAATCGAACTTGAGATATCTCTGATTTAACACAAAAGAGCTATATCGAAAGAATTGTTGATAGATTCGACACGAAATGTTGTGCATCAGGAGACACCCCTGTAGCTAAAAGAGACAAGTTCAATCTCAGTCAGTGCCCTAAAAATGAGTTGGAACGAAAAGAAATGTAAAAAATTCCTTATGTGTCGGTTGTAGGAAGTCTAATGTATGCTCAAGTATGCACGCGTCCGGACATTACATTCATAGTAGGAATATTGGGTAGATATTTAAGTAACCCAATGATGGATCATTGGAAAGCAGCCAAACGAGTAATGCGTTATTTACAGAGAACAAAAGATTACATGCTCATGTATCAGAGATCAGATCATTTAGAGATCGTTGGGTATTCTGATTCTGATTTTGTTAGATGCTAAGACAGTAAAAGATCCACGTCGGTCTATATTTACCTGCTAGCTGGAGGAGCTATTTCCTGGAAGAGTGCTAAGCAGACACTCATAGTTTCTTCCACTATGACAACTGAGTTCATAGCTTGTTATGAGACATCTAATCATGGGATATGGTTTCAAAATTTTGTCATGGGGCTGTGAGTTGTGGATTGTATTGAAAGACCATTAAAGATATATTGTGACAATAATTCGGTTGTGCTATATTCCAACAACAATAGAAGCTCTATGAAGTCAAAACACATAGATATCAAGTTTCTTGTTGTTAAAGAAAGAGTTCAGAGTCATCAGGTGGCTATAGAACATATTAGGACAAACTCCATGATTGCGGATCCACTTACTAAGGGATTACCACCCAAGGTCTTTCATGAGCACACTGCTCATATGAGTGTTGTTTTGGTTGATGATGTGCATGTTTAGTGGAGTTAGTATTTTTACAGATATGCTTTATCTTTATTTTCTGCAGAATAAAGTATATGATTCGGTTATAAACTCTGAATTTTATTTGTGTTTGATCTAACTAAAGATTAAAGTAGACCAGTTGGAAATAAGCATGTTTGAGATCATATTGCATGTAATTTCCATGCTACACATCCATACTTGATCTATGTCATTGAATATATTGGTATGGTGACCATTGATGGATCTAGTTACAAATATATATAACAAAGGTTGCTTTGATCCCATACTACTATAGTTGATAGACCAGATTGTAATTAATGAGATATTTCAGGACAGATAGATTTTCAATGCGCACTCCAGATTATAAATAATATACAAGAAACATATGTAGCCCAAGTGAGAGATTGTTGGGATTTTTTTTTTTTTTAATATGGGCTTACATATTAAATAACAATTATATTATGAACTATATATTTTAATAGGGCCAAATAAGTGATTTATTAATTAGGCTTTAGAGATATCCATTGGATATGGACTTTAATGTGTAAAAACCTAATACTAATTAAATTAGGGTTAATGAGAACCTAATTAGGTTAGTATATAAAGATCATTATTAGAGTTATGGTCCTCAAGTCAAATCAACGGATTTTTTGCTCTTTTTCTCCTTCCCCATTCAAGAAGAAAATTATAGAGCAACCTAAGGAGATTTGACTGTGGAAGACTCAATCCTACTCAAATTTAACAATATGGATTCAAATATATTTTCTCTACAATAATTCTTATTGATTTAATATGAGTTTCTAGATTTTGATATATGTTTTGAGCTATTAAAGTTGTTTCTAACAAGATATCACTTGTTGGATAAAACTTTAATAGGTGAAAACCTATACCAAAATCTAGAAACTCATATTAAATCAATAAGAATTATTGTAAAGAAAACATACTGAATCCATATTGATAAATTTGAGTAGGATTAAGTCTTCCACAGTCAAATCTCCTTAGGTTGCTCAATAATTTTCTTCTTGAATGGGGAAGGAGAAAAGAGAGCAAAAACACGTTGATTTGACTTGAGGACCATAACCCTAATTATGTTCTTTATATACTAACCTAATTAAGTTCTCATTAACCCTAATTTAATCAGTATTAGATTTCTACACATTAAAGCTCATACCCAATGGATATTTCTAAAACCCAATTAATAGATAATTTATTTGGTCCTATTAAAATAGATAACTCATAATATAATTGTTATTTAATATGTAAGCCCATATTAAGAAATATAAAAATCCCAACAATCTCCCATTTGGGCTACATATATTTCTTGAAATAATTTTATTATCTGTAATCTTGAATACACACTGAAAAGCTATTTGTCTTGAAATATCTCCTTAATTACAATCTGGTCCATCAACTATATTAGTATAAGATCAAAGCGACCTTTGTTATAAATATTAATAACTAGATCCATAAATGGTCACCACGTCAATATATTCAATGACATAAATCAAGTATGGATGCATAGTATGAAAATTACATGCAATGTGATCTTAAACATGTCTATTTCCAACTGGTCATACTTTAATCTTTAGTGAGATCAAACATAAATAACATTCAAAGTTTATAACTGAATCATATACTTTATTCTGCAGAAAATAAATATAAAATATGTCTATAACAAAGAACATCAAAATACTAACTCCCACTAAACATGCACATCATCAACCAAAACAACACTCATATGAGCAGTGTGCTCATGAAAGACCTTGGGTGGTAATCCCTTAGTAAGCGGATCCACAATTATGGAGTTTGTCCCAATATGTTCTAGCCACCTGATGACTCTGAACTATTTCTTTAACAACAAGAAACTTAATATCTATGTGCTTTAACTTCATAGAGCTTCTGTTGTTGTTGGAATATAGCACAACCGAATTATTGTCACAATATGTCTTTAGTGGTCTTTCAATACAATCCACAACTCGCAACCCCATGACAAAATTTCGAAGTCATATCCCATGATTAGATGTCTCATAATAAGCTATGAATTCAGCTGTCATAGTAAAAGAAGCTATGAGTGTCTACTTAGCACTTTTCCAGGAAATAGCTCATCCAACTAGCAGGTAAATATAGCTCGATGTGGATCTTTTACTGTCTTGGCATCCAGCAAAATCGGAATCAGAATATCCAACGATCTTTAAATCATCTGATCTCCGATACGAGAGCATGTAATATTTTGTTCTCTGTAAATAACACATAACTTGTTTGGCTGCTTTCCAATAATCCATCTCTGGATTACTTAAATATCTGCCTAACATTCTCACTATGAACGCAATGTCTGAACTCGTGCATACTTGAACATACATTAGACTTCTTACAACCGACGCATAAGGAATCTTTTGCATTTCTTTTCATTCCAACTCATTTTTAGGGCACTGATTGAGACTAAACTTGTCTCCTTTAGCTACAGAGGTGTCTCCTGGTGCACAACATTTCATGCCGAATCTATCAAGAATTCTTTTGATATAGCTCTTTTGTGATAAACCAAGGATACCTCGAGTTCGATCTCGATGTATCTTTATGCCTAATACAAAAGAGGCGTCCCCAAGATCTTTTATCTCAAAATTTTTTGTCAAAAATCTCTTGGTTTCGTGTAATAAGCTTATATCGTTGCTAGCAAGTAGTATGTCATCGACATATAACACCAGAAATATGTATTTACTCCTATTGAACTTATGATATACACAATCTTCAACCTTATTTACCTCAAACACATATGAGATAATGACTTGATAAAATTTGTGATACCATTGACGGGAAGCCTGTTTGAGACCATAGATGGATTTTTTTAATTTGCAAACCATTTTCTTTGGATCACCGAATACAAAGTTTTCTGGTTGCTTTATATATATTGTTTCGTCAATGCCATCATTGAGAAACGCAATTTTTACATCCATCTGATATAGCTCGAAATCAAAATAAGCCACATGTGCCATTATAATCTTAAAAGAGTCTTTCATTGAAACCGGAGAGAAAGTCTCTTTGTAACTAATGCCTTCTTTTTGAGTGAAATCCTTGGCAATTAGACGAACCTTATATCTCTAAACGTTGCCTTTTGAATCCTTTTTGGTCTTAAATATCCATTTGCAACCAATGAGTTTCGCATCTTCAGACAATTCGACGAGATCTCAAACATCATTATTTTTCATGGAATTCATCTCATCATTCATAGCATCGATCCACTTTTGAAAATTAAAACTTTGTTTGACTTGATGGAAATTGATTGGATCATCTTCCACCACTCCTATATCAACTATATGTTCTTGGAGAAAAACAACATAGTCATCTGGAATTGCACTTCTCCTTTCTTTAGTGGATCGTCTCAATGACACATCCTCTTGAGGTTGTTGAGTTTGTACTTTGAGTATAATTTCTTCATTTTGCACAGGGAGCTCTTCTACATTGTCTTGATATTCTGAATTTGCATTTTGAATAATGTCAGGAATAGAAACCTGATCATTATTAATAGCAATAGCAGGAAGAGAAACAAATTCCTCTTTAAAGACAATGTCTTTAATCTTATCTCCCCCCACAAATTTAACTTCCTCAAAAAATTTTGCATTTCCCATCTCAAAAATTGTTTGGTAGTGGGATAGTAAAACTTGAAACCCCTTGACCGTTCAGAGTACCCAACAAAGTAGCAGCTTACAGTTCTTGAGTCCAGTTTCTTTTCATTTGGTTTGTAAGGCCTTACCTCAGCTGAACAACTCAAATGTGTAAATACCTAATACTAGGTTTCTTGCCCGTCCATAATTCATAAGGGGTTTTAGCTACTACTTTGCTTGGAACCCTATTGAGGATATATATTGCAGTCTTTAGTGCTTCTCCTTAGAGGGATTTTGGTAAAGATGAATGATTGATCATACTTCTTACCATGTTCTTAAGCGTTTTGTTTCGTTTTTCAGCAACACCATTCATGCTGGGTTTGTCTGACATTGTGTATTGCGGGACGATACCGCATTCCTCTAGGAATTTCCCAAAAGATCCTGAAAGTTGTTATAAGGGCTCGAGTAAACCTGAACATTGATAGGTGGGGACTGTTAGTTGGCATGCTAATAGGGTGATTATAACAGTACTGCGCCGATTTGTTTATACATGTTGATACAAAATTCATAGATTTTGCGAGGCACCGCGTGTTCGGTCCCAGAATTTATGTGATATGTGAAATGAGATCCGGCGGGTAGTTAGTGAGTGTCTGATGCCGGAGAACCCGTTTTCCAATCCATGGTATCGTGTAAGAGTTTATGAAGGGCACTGAGAAAAATATTAAATGAAAATCATATAACTATGTTTGAAAATGATCTTTATGGGTTTTATATTTGTAATTGTTAGTAATGTGATTTCGTGTGATTTATTATAGAAATTCGAAGAAATCATGTAGATATGTTTGGAAACGTCTTTTATGTGATTTATATGCGTTTTTATTAATAATGTAAATTCTTTACGTATTATTTTAGTATTTTGAGAAAACATTAAAAAAAAAAAAAAATTGTGTTGCCCTATTACATTTTTGTGAAATGAGGAATGTAAAACCTTTGTTTGATATGTGCTATTGTGGGTAAAATGACTTAATTGTGAAATATAATAAAAGTTTTGAGTTTTTGGGGAAGTTGGATCCTTAATATGCTTGAAAATGAATTTCATTTTTTTATACGTGAAATTACTAATAAACGAATTTATTTGTGAAGTTTGATAAAAGCTTGAGAATTTTGGAAATTTTATTTTATAATATAAAATTTTTGATGATATAATAAATGTAAAGATTGTGTATACATACTAAGTAGAAATACTTAGCGCGTTGGATTTTCCACACGTAGGTTGAAATTTGGGCGCTGTAGATAAGGATTGACAAGAAGACATCTGCTGCGTTTATCGCGAGTCATGTTCCTCCATATTTGATAGTTTTACTTTTAGTATTGTATAATGATGCTTAAATATAGGGAAATGCATGTATATATATATATATATATATATATAGATTCATGAGATCTTATAAATGGTAATGTATATAAGTTGTAGAAAAGTTTTGGTTTGTAAAGTAATGTTATAAAGAAATTTTTATTTATTTATCATTTGATTTGTGTTTAATTTCGATTAATATGATTTTTACTAAATATTGTATATATATATATATATATATATGTTTGAGTGACGAAGTGATTTTGGAGTCGGACGAAGAGTCCGAAGTGGAAGATGAGAATATGAATAGATTTTAAAAGTGTTATTTTTGAAATTTATAGGTTTTATAATTTTGGCTTTACTAAAAAAATAGATGAAACTCTGTCTTATTTTCGAAAAAAAAAAAAAAATTGGTGTTTATATGTAAAATAATAATGAATAAATCGATTAAGGTAGCATCCTTCGACTCGAATTTCCATCCGAATGAGAATCGGGTAGAGAGTGTTACAGTTTAAGTAAGTAAGTGTACACTAACCTTTTGAACAATGTTTCTAGCTCTACCACATCTCCAAATGGAGCTCGCAACTCCTCTTTATCTTCCTCTTGAATTCCTTGAGCTAATTCCACACATAGATTTCAAGAATGCAAAATTCACCATTTTCTTTAATTCTTTTTCCATCAATTAACTTAATTTAAATTAATTCTCATACAATTACATCAACTAAAAAAAAAATCATCACATTCCCTTATCTTCTTCTTTAGCCGTCCACCCCTCAAATTACTCAACTTTATTTTCTTCATTTCCTTGACTTATATTCACTCAAATTCATCCAAAAACATTTTATACCCACATCACACATCAACAATTCAACTCAACACACGATTACACCCTATTCTAGCAAAAACCCATTTTCATGAACCACACTCTAATCCTTCATTTACTTTACATCAATTAACTCAAATCCACCCAAAACTCATACCAAATTCATCAAACACAAAATCAACCATCAAAAATCTATTAAATACACAATTTGCGCCTATTCTAACCGAATTCGAATCTCATGTATAATTACTCAATCTTCTCAATTTCTTTCTATCAATTTATTCCAACACATCCTAAACATCACTAAAAATACCTCAAAAGGATAGGATGTCAAATTTACATCTATTCTTCAACTTAACAAATTTTACATCCAACTTTTCATTTTAAATTTTTCTTTCATTCTTTTAACTCCAACAATCTCAAATTCATTTCAAAATATCATATCAACCATCCAAACATTAAAATCAATTCAAACACATACAAAAATACAAATGGTCCATATACTAACATAATGCTACTCACTTCATTCAATTGATTTTCTTTCCAAAAACCATCTCAAATTAACCCAAATCATCATCTAATATCATTCAAATATTAAAACCCATTTAAATACATAAATTTTTCCAAGGTATACACATACTAATATAGGATCAATTTAATTCATCCTCATCATTTCAACTCAAAAATCACATCCAATGGCATCTAATAATCATCCATATATCAATAAAAGCCTTAAACTAAAAATCCATTAAACTCCATCAAAATTATAACACAAACCCTAACTCAAACCTCACTAATTTCCTTGACCTAAAGCTTCTTGATGATTTCTCTCATTTCCAAGCTTCATTTGAAGTCATTCTAGCCCAAAACAACCCATTAAAACTCATCAAAACTCATTTAATCCACAAACTTTGAAAACCCATCAAACTAGACATAAAACAAACCCACTTACCTTCACTTTTTCTTCAACTCTTCTTGATGGGTTTTGGATGATAGAATCACCTCTCATTTTCTTCTTCTTCTTCTTCTTCCTTCTTCCTTCCACGACTTCATTTTTTTTTTTTAATTTTCTATCGGCTTTTGTTTCTTCTTATGGCTGCACTCTTCCTTTCCCATTTCTTCTGTTTTATTGTCGACCTACACATCCTCTCTCATCATCTCATGCATTTCACTTTACATATTACCCATGAATTGTCCATTTTACCTTTAAAACGTACTAAAAATCACAAAAATGTAATTCATAAGAGTTTGACAAGTGTCCTTATCCTTATCTACAATGCCATAAGTCGCATTTCTAATGGTTGCTTTTCCCAAGTTTATCTATTCTTTATTGCTTTGATTTTGACTTTTCTGGAACGCCCGGATTCGACTTTTCCGGGACTTTTTTGAAATCCTTTCAAAATTCATCAAGGCTTATATTCGAACTCCCTACATACTCATGGTAATCTCAGTGACTTTTAAAAGTCATTCTATGCCCATTTTTGGCTTTTCGCTTATTCACTAAATCGCATCAAGTGATTTCTGGATTGATTCTATTTTCATCTGAATCTCCTTCGAAAGTATCATTTGAATTTCTAAAATACTTCATAAGCATTTTGACACTCATTTTGATAATTCTTTAAATTTTTGAATTTTTCGAAAATCTTTCTGAATTTCTGATCGGATCTGGAAACCACTCTGATTTAGCTTAAACGAACTCATTTTTAATCCATTTAATTTTTCTTAGACTCTATTATTTATTCCAAAGCTTTTTGACTTTGAGGTCCGCTTTCTGAAAAATTCACTATTCATACGAATACTATTCATCTCGAAAAATACTATTTATCTAGATATATTCTCATTTCTCTTAAATAGAGAAAATTTAGGGCATTACAGTTGTTCACCAGATCCATCATATCTGCTATAATATTCACCGCCACGGTTAGATTTGACAGATTTAATTTTCTTGTCAAGTTGATTTTCAACTTTAACTTTGAAGACCTTAAAAACATCTGGGGATGAGACTTCTCATGTATCAAATATAAGTACTCATACCTTGAATAGTCGTCTATAAACGTAATAAAATACTGTTGATCATTCCAAGAAACTGTAGGAAATGGTCCGTAAATATCAGTATGAATTAGTTCTAAGACATTAGAACATCTATTGGCACCTAATCTCTTTATGTTTGTCTGTTTCCTTTTAATACATTCAATACAGACTTCGAAATCTGTCAAATCGAGGGAATCAAGAATCCTATCAGACACAAGTCTCTGAATTCTCTGTTTAGAGATATGACCTAAACGTTTGTGCCATAGTATGATGGAATCCCGGTCAGTTAATTTTCGTTTTGTATCTCGTGAATTTATATGCAAGGTTTCATTAATTGAGTCAATTGTATCCAACAAATATAGGTTATTATGTAAAGATAAATAACCAGTACCAATAAGATTCAAATCTTGAAAATGGACTAAATTTATTATTTCTAAATGAACAAGAATAACTAAATTTGTCCAAAACAGAAACTGAAACCAAATTCCGTCTAAAATATGGTACTATATAAGTCTATTTCAAATCTAAAAATTGATCAGTCTGTAACAATAACCTAAAAGTTTCTATAGCCTCTACTGTAACTGTTTTGTCATGTCCTATATAGATGAATCTTTCAACATCACTTGGCTATCGGCTCCACAGGCAACCCTGCATAGACACACTTATGTGAGTAGTGACACCAGAATCTATGCACTAAGTGTGTTTAGGTACACAAGCTAAATTAATTTCAGAACAAACTAAATTGAGAAGCATACTTTTCTTGACACACCAGTTGGTGTATTTGAGACATTCTTTCTTTATGTGTCCAACTTTCTTGTAAAAGTAACAGGTAAACTCCCCATCCTATTTCTTTTGCACCTTATGCTGTGATGTCCCAACTGCAGCTTCTTTTCCTCTTTTCCTTTTCTTGTTCTTAGAGATGGTTACTAAGTTAGCACTTTCAAAACCTTCTCGCTTCAATATTTCCTCTTATTGCACACAGTGAGATATGAGCTCATTAAGAGTCCATTTATCATTTTAAGTGTTGTAATTCACTTTAAACTGACTGTATTGTGCAAGAAGATAAATCAAAACTAAATATACCAGCAAGTCCTCAGACAGCTGTAACTTTAGTGTCTTTAATGTGGAAGTAATATGAGATATCTCTAAGATGTACTTCCTTATGTTCCTTTTTCCTTTATACTTTATTAAAACAAGGTTAGCCAAAAAGATACTTGTTTTAACCTTTTCGTTTTTTGCAAAACGTTGTTTTATTTCCTCAATAAACTTTTTAGTATTTTTTTCTTCGAACATAAAACCCTTAAAAGTTTCCGAAATGGAACGTTTCATGACCATAAGACACATACGATTAGCACGGTCTCACTTCTCCATGCTCGCCTTTTCATCAGCGGAACTATTCTCATTAAGAGATGTGGGCCGTTCTTCCCGAAGCGCAAGGTCAAGATCTATGCAACCGAGAACAATCATAATTTTCTCTTTTCAATTCTTGAAATTCATGTTATTAAGCACAGAAATGGAATTGATATTAGCAGTTATTATTGAAGCAGAAATAGTAATTGAATCGAGAACAAAACCAAATACAAGCTTACAATTAATAATCATATACAAGATAAGAATACGTAATTAATAAATTCATACATGACATGATTAAACTATTTTCATAATGTTTGGTCCTAAAACAAGATACCTAGCACAATATTGACATTTAGTCTTTAGACAAAAATATCAATTGTAAATGGTACTCTCCGTGTAGTAATCAAATATTGACAATTAATCCTGTCAAGTAGTAAGCTTTTCTTTGGACTGACTTATTATTCACATGGAAAACCTAATAATCGTCACATATTTATTACCACAAATATGTCCATTATTTGGCCAAACAACAATCTTCGTTTGAACTAGTCATTATTCGCATAAACAATAAACATACACATCTTAATATTTCAAAATAAATAAATTTATATTATAGAGATTACTTTGACAACATATAATTTTAATAAATTTATTTTGAAATATTAGACTTTTTTTTTTTAATTTTCGAACGAAAATAATATAATTGTTGCAATAAATTTCAGTAATTTATTTTGGCAACATATATTCACAAACTTTTATTTCCGAACCAAAACAATGTTGTCATCAATTTAATTATCGTGCATGCATGGTTGGTTATATATACATATAATGGCACTGATATATATATATATATATATATATATATATAACTGACATCACATATATTTGATGAGAATGCCAATGTGCAGGCCAAAATTACATAGCTAATATAACTTATATGTAATAAAAGTGCATGATTAAATGGCCACAAAAGATTTCCGAATACTAAAGTCGGGCGGGGCCACAAATCACAACTTAAAATCATGGTTTGTTTTAACTTTTGTAACCAATACAGAAGACAATGATTAAGTGCGAAACTTTATACTGTTGACATAAATTAAGACGTGCACTATTGTCTGGTCATGTATATTTGATGACATTAATAAACCAAAACATCAATAAACTATATATATATATATGTATATATATATATTTAATGCATAACTTTATTCGGTCATATATATACTTGTTTTAATAATCCAAAACAACACGAAAGGCACTCTAACAAAAAACACAAAACACGATGGAAAATCAGTATATTTTTCTTTATGCTTCCATGACAACAACAATAATCAAACCAATTAATTTCTCAATAATTCAACATGAGTTAGCTCTGATACCACTTATTGGATAAAACTTTAATAGGAGAAAAACCTATAACAAAATTTAGAAACTCATATTAAATCATTAAAAATTATTATAGAGTAGACATACCTGAATCCATATTGTTAAACTTGAATAGGATTAAGTTTTCTATAGTCAAATCTCTTTAGGTTACTCAATAATTTTCTTCTTGAATGGGGGAGGAGAAAAGAGACAAAAAATACGTTGATTTAACTTGGGGATCATAACCCTGATTATGTTCTTTATATACTAACCTAATTAGGTTCTCATTAACTCTAATTTAATTAGTATTAGGTTTCTACACATTAAAACTCATACTCAATGGATATTTTTAGAGCCCAATTAATATATCATTTATTTGACTCTATTAAAATAAATAGTCCATAATATAATTGTTATTTAATATGTAAGCCCATATTAAGAAATATAAAAATCCCAACATTTAAAAGTTCTTTTTAGTTATGTGATTACATTTTGAAAACTAATTTTTTTATTTGGAAGCAACTTTTACCAAACCAATTCACTGTTTATTATGAAATTTTCATATATTAACTAATAAATAAAATTTTAAAGAATAATGTCGCTTTGCTGAAAACTTTGCTGATATATGTTGCCTCAATAATGTACCAAATTGATTATTGGAATTCCATTTCAACACATGCAAATAAATTATTTATGAAATTAAAAAAATTAATTATATCTTTTATAGCATTTCCAAAATCCAAGGTCCGTACATCTATATAACAAATTTAGGTTTTTTTCGGAGTCCTAATTAAAATATAACAGATGATAATGAAGTTCGTTTTTCGAACAACGGTAATGCAGCTGATAGTATCATGCGTTCTTCTGGAGACATATAGATATAGATATGATAATTATAACTCACCCGTTCAATTATTATGATACATGAATCCAACTAAAAGAATTTCAATCGAATTATGAGAACAAAGTGAATCAAATACAAACCTAAATCATATAGAGCACAAGACACTACTTTTTTTGTTTCATGAGGTAATACTGAGAGAGCCTAAAAGAGAGTAGTAGGAGAGAATTCAATCACGCCACCTTATTTCCATGCCGGGATCATCCAAACTCACCGCAGATGCAAATGCCATATCATACTGCACAATAAACATGCACATATGTACGTATCCTTTAAATTTCTTTTCTCTCTTCTTGATAGTGTTTTTTTTTTAATCCTCCTATTTTGATGTTCTTGTCTATCTCCCCATCTCTAGGGTTCTCCAGAATTGAAAGCTCTAACGCATGAGCCCAGGAGTGAAAGGAATTTTGCTGTGTCTCAAGTATTTGTCGAAGCCCTTCGATAACATAGAAACAGTGTATTTTTCAACCTCGGCTTTGCTGATGACCTTGACATTCGACCACTTGACCCTCTTGTTGGTATATGAACCAGGGCCACGATTGTTGTACTCGTAGTACATGCAAGTATCCATGTTATTGCTTCCAGTCCAAGGCATATATCCATCGGCTTGGATGAAATCGCCTAAGGTGTTTTCCATGAAAACAGTCAAAGCTTGGGGCCTCCATGGCCTGCCTAGATATGTTTTGATTTTGAACCTGTCGTACCAGAGAGCCTTGTCTGGGACGACCGTGCAGTTTTGGAGGATCAAACCACTGAACTCCCACTTCAAGTCCCTGCCCTGAGCAGTAATCGTGTTTTGTTGGTTATCATTGGGCCTCCTCACGATGATTGTAGAGCTTTGAATAATTGCGGTCCCATCACCGAAGATGAAATCTATAGTGCCGGAAATGATACAGCTACGGTAGAATTGACGGAAAGCTTGAGTGTACAAGGTGTCTTGGTACCCATCAATCCTGCAGTTAAAGATAGCCGCCATGTCTCCTTGTATGCGGAGAGCCACTGCCTGGTGTCCATCAGGACCAGCCGTGTTGGCAAATGCCATGTTCTTGGCAATGAACCCAGTTCCAATAACGGCTGCATGGACCATTTACATATATCATAAATTATCAAACTAGTGCTCATTATTATTATAAAGAGTGGATTAATTAATTTTTATAGAATTGGAGATCTTACAGAAGGAGGCGGTCCTCCAAGTATTGAAACCTTTGGTGAAGCTCTTGCTACCAGTGACAATGGTCTTGTCGTTACCATCCCCATACATGAACACATTGACTTGTTGTTTGGTCACGGTAATGTACTCATCATAGACTCCTACCTTAATGTAGATGATGTATCAACTTTGTAAATTTTTAGGGTAGGCATCAAGAGCTGCTTGGATGGTCTTGTATTGTTCACTGCCATCCTTAGCCACAACAGCATTTGGTGTGAGATGGCCCTTTCGACGACCTGCCAAAAGCCTATGATTCGCAGTCGAGAACCACGAAAGGTACCCCTCGTTGTCAACTTGAAGAAGTCGGCGATGGTTATTGGGGGATTCAGCAACATTGACTTGCAGACCCAGTGATGTGAGGATATTGGACAACTCTGATAGAACAGCCAAAGTATTGTTGGTGAGTTCTCTCGAATCCTCCATATTGTCTCTTAAGGTGGTCTGGAAAGTGTTGTTGTCCCCTTTAAACCCCTCCATGCAGGTGGTTTCAAAGGAAATAACTGCGCTCACCCAAACCGATAGCTCATTCACGCGATCATTCAAAGCGTTTACGTCGCTCTCGTTCACAGCCGCCAACGTTGTCTGGAGCGCATCCACTGCGAAATCCATCAACTCCTTGCATTCCTCCAGGGCCACCTTTGAGCTGTTGTCACTGTTCTTGGTTGCTTCAGCGATCAACGTGTTGAACAAGTTGTTCAGCTTCTTGATGGCATCTTGTGGAGCTAAGATCACGGACTTCAAAAGCTCCTTTGGATCATTTGTATTGGTTGAGTTCAGGCTCTTGATGCAAGCGTCCTTGTAATCAGTTGCTAAACAAAATTGGGACACCGCCTTCATGCTAGCTGACACTTTCTCCGCACTGTCTTTGTTTCCATTACTGTTATTCACCGCAGCAATCACACCGATAATTACTCCCACAACAAGAATAAGGGAGAACCCTGTGACGACTAGTTTGCCTTTGCCACCTACCATTTTTTTTAAGGAAGATCTCTCCCTCCGTGACAGGTCCTGGACGGGATGGGGACTCAAATCGACGGAGAGAAAGAAGGTTTTTTCATGCTTTTTGGGTGATGGATGATGTGTTTTGCATGGAAGCTCTTATAGGGTTGGACTTGTCTAAATCTGGATCACCATTGTGTGGATAAATAATGTTTTTAACAGCTTTTGAGGAACTAAATTGGACATTGTGGCTGAGGATCAGGCTGTCAAATGGATGGTTACTTACAAACTGACAATTATCAACTAAATTTGGTAAATAAATTCAAACGTGGATATATATGTAGAAATTATTGAATTTTACTAACTTTTGAAATGTCAATAGATTTACATTGTCTGTTACGAGTAAGGTTATTGACTGAGAGCTAGCAGGTTAATTCTGCTAGATTCTGGAATCCCTAATTTTAGTACATAATCTTTGGAGTTAGTTTTACGTAAATTTAGTTTGTTGAGCTTACCATTATGAGTACGATGTATATACGTAATAGTATAATACGTTGTGTATTTTGGCTTCAATGCAAAATTGTTGTTATCATTGTACGGAGAGCCAAAATAGAAATTAAAATTTAGAATTAATAATATTTAAACTTCGTTTAGTATAACTTCTTCAAATAGATCTTAGTTATATCAAATGTACACTTATTCCAAAATAACTTAGTTATAATTTATTCATGAAAGCTAGTCAATTTAACTTAGAGAGTATCACGTTCACTTATAATTCAACTAGTTAATATATATTGAATCTTGTCATATATTAATTATTATATATAGAAAAAAATTTTCCCTTATTATAGGGATATATACCACTTGATATTATTGATAATAAATTTTCAAGTTGCTTATATAATGTTTAATTTTATATATATTTAAAAAAAAAAAAAAGGCTAAGAGATATCTATATTTATTTTTATACCAGTACTCTCTTGTGATTATAAAACATCAAAATGTGGAAGAAAGTGAAGAATAAAAGGTGAAAAATATATTTGAAAATAATTTAGTAACAAGTATAGTGACGAATGATAAAAATTTATTATTATTTTTTCAATACAAATGACTATTAGGACCTGTCAAGATCGATCACTAATAATGTGATCCAAATGAATACTTCCATAATTAGGAGATGACCACTTCTACAAGAGAAGACTCTCACATTCAAGGAGATGGTTACTTCTACTAAAGAAGACTCACACTTATACTATGATTACTTCCACAATCGGGAGATGACTACTTCTACAAGAGGAGACTTGTACAATTGGGGAGATGACTACTTCTACAACATGAGACTCTCACAATCGGAATAATGGTTACTCCTATAAGAGAAAATTCACAAATCACACCTCATACCTTGTGTTTTCATTAAATAATGCTGGGACGCTAACTTTTAACCTTTTATGATCAACAAAGGTACTCAATTACTCCTATTAATAAATGATATGTGACGAATAATGAAAGTTAAGATACCAATTCAGTCTTGTAACACCTTTCCCCTCGATCCCTGACGTCCGGACACCGGAGCCGAGATGGAGGACGTTACGATTTCTTATTTACGAAAACCTGTTTATTTAGTTAATTTGATTTACAAAAAATCCGGTAGAGTTTCCTCTATTTTATAGTAAAAACCAAAATTTTTAAACCTACATATTCAAAAGAAACACTTCAAATATGTTTTTACTTTCGCAACTTTCGCAATTGGACACTTCGTCCGTCACCAAACCATTTCAATACACAAATTCAAAGATAATATGCATTTTACTTACATAAATGTTTCAAAACAAAATAAACACACTCACTTTAAGATACAACATCTTTTTGTTTTCCCAAATCTTTAAGAAAACGTTTAAAACAATATACATACCATATACATTGAAATTTACAACATCATGCACGCAAAGACATTTGAATATACAAAATGTAATGTGCGAAACTTGATTTTTACAATATATATATATATATACATATCAAAGATATCTACCAAATGCTGTGACTTGCGGAGCGCACTAGAGACTATCTTCTCTTCAGACTCTCTCTCTCTCTCTCTCAGCCTACTCAGCTCACCTCACTACCTACGTGTGGAAAATCCAACGCGCTAAGCAAAATAGCTCAGTTGATATACACATAAAATATAAAAATCACGAAATTCCATAAACATAGCATGTAAAAGGTATCTTTTTACAAAACAATTTACTTCAACATAACAATATTTTCAAACAACCATTCAGAACTTTTATAAAATGTTTTTCAAACGCATATATTCATTTTAAGTATATTATTAGTCATTATATTATCGTAAGAGTCTTTCGTAAATGTTGTCACGATATCATGGATCGGTAACAGATTTCACGTTTACCTCCGGCATCGGACACTCGATGTCTGCCCGTCGGAGCTCATCTTCACATTCATATCAACTTCTGGACCGGACACTCGGTGTCTCTCAAGGTCCGTTAATCACATCAATACATAAACGCAACGACGCAGTATTGCTAATAATATCTTATTAGCATGCCAAACATCAATCCCCACCCACCAATATACAGGTTTACTCAGGCTCTTTATAATTTCATTATTTATGAAAATTATCATTTTCGATTAAAATTTTATAGATCACTTAACTATCAAACATCTTCATTTACTTTTGCTTTTCGAAATCTTTCGAAACCTCCCTCAGAGCCATTACCAAAGGACATTTTTGCCATTAATTTTCCGATAGAAGCTTTGTTATATAATCATATTCTTTTGACATTTTCATTAGGCCCTAAGAGGTGGTTTTCGAATTTTTTTCTTCGAAATCATAATTCATCACATGGATCATCATACCACGATGCGAATAACACATAAAGACAAGAGAAATACCAAGAATACCCTTAGGCTTCTCTATACTTTAAATTCGGCCAAGGGGGTTTTTATTTTGAAATTGGTTTCGTCTTCAACATTCATTTCTTAACTCATTTCAATATCATCCGTTAAACATGTAAATAAGCTTGAAAATATGAAAATACCCCTAGATCTCCATTTGGTACATATTTGACCATACTAAAGGTTTTTGTACAAATTTTTGTTTCACTTGATTTTTTACCATAAAATCTCTTCTATCATCATCCAAATAACATATACACATCATTAATAACCATTTATCATGCCAAAATAGCAACATCGCAAAGTTTTGAAATAAAATCTTCAATTTTTAACTACTAACAAATATCAATTTCGAGATTAAAAGTATACCAACCTTTTTGAGCTCACACTCAAGCTCTCTACCACTCCAATTAGAAGTTCAAAGCTTCTCTTTGTCTTTGCTAGACTCCCCACGCCCTGATTGGTCACTTAAGGTTTCAAAATCACACTTAAAGCCATAAAAATGAAATAAACACTAATAAATGTTTACCCAACTACCTCTACATGCCTATAAATGCATCTACAAGCTTACTAATCTATTTGAATACAAGAAAAACTAGAAAATTGCACATACCTCACGTTGACCATTTTATACCCGAAAATACAACTTGGTTTCTAGGAGATTTTTGTAAGAAATGAAGTCATAGATGGGTAGAGAATATAAAAGCAAGATGATTGGTGAGTTTTATAGCTTGAAAAGAGAAAAAAAATCGAGAGAAAGAAAAAGAAAACAAGTCTGCAGAAGGAAGAAGAAGATGGAAATGAATTTTTCAAATTTTTGGCCTCTCTTTATACTAAACAACTTCTTAAAATTATACCTTTGATCCCAACCTTTCTAAAATTCTATTTAAGTCCAACAACTATCACACATGCTCTTTTTCTATTGGACAACAATGACAACTCACCATTCCACTCACTTTTACAACACACACTTACAACTTTTCTATTGGATTTCACAACTTTTACTTTTAAATATCAATTTGTCATTGGTTTAAAAAAATTTCACATGAAATGCATTCTAAATGCATTCATTTAACTAACCAATGATAAATTTTCATTATCAAATCTTTTCTATTAAAATCCTAATTAAATCCACTTACTAAAAAAAACACTTCCAACAATAAATTATTAAATCAACTATTAAATTTTCTTAACAATTAGATATATTAATATACTAATTATTTTTAAACTAACTTTTAAACCCAATTTAATACTCTTACTTATTTAATTTAATAACACTACTTATATGGAAATAATTTACGAGACGCTACAAGTCTAATGGGAATAATATTAAAACTGGAGTTGGTTAATAATAATTTTTTTTTTTTTTGGCTATTACATTTCAAATTATACTAAAATAAAAGTTGTTATGTGGCTTTACATGATCATCATATTCTTTTTCTCCCCCTCTTCCTCCTCATTCTTCTTCAAATTTGGGTTCACATGAAGAAGCGGTCATATCAAAGAAGAAAGAAAATGAAGAAAGAAGAAGAGGACCAAGAAGAAGGAGAAGAAGATAAGAATAGATGTGAAATATGCTCATACGTATATACATGTATATATATATATTTAAAGTAAACAACGAACAGATCAAAAGTCTGCTAAAACCTATCATGATTGAATAATTTACATGGTTCACGTATTCATTTTCATATATATATAAGACAATTACTCCTACGATAAGGGTGAACACCACCTACATAGATTTAAAATAACACTTAGTTGAGTCAAACCTTTAACACCTTCGTGAATAAGGATATGAATACCTTATATATGCTGAAAAGTGATATGCTTGTTAACTACAGAATTGAAACTTTATTATGCCTAGGTAAAAATTCATATAGTTAGAAGCTTCAATACTTACTTTTAGTTTGACGTATGTATTTGATCTTTTTTAACTATTATAATTTTAAAAATTATGATGGATGGATATAACTCGATTCATATTTTTTTTCTTCTAGTTTGAAAATTTGTCATTTCACTTATTATATACGCTACAATTTAAGTGTACATTTGTTAATAAAACAATGTGATTATGTGTATAAAAAACACGATTTGGAATGAGTCAAAATTTTATCATAACTTGTTGATATTAAACCCTTTAAGAATGTCAAATATTTGCTTTAAAAGTAATTAATTTCAAACAAATCAAGATCCTACCGTAACCAGCCGATATCAAATTTTATATGAACATCATATACATACTTTCATTATATCGAAAATAAATCTTTTCATACACGCATAATATAATCCGAACCCTCGGTGGAAACATGAAAGCAGAGGATACAATAGGATGTGCACGATGCACTATCTTGAAGAGTGCATCGATATATCAAGAGTAATGTTTGAAAAACGGTGTTTGTAGTCAACTCATCTTGCCGGCACAATAGGTAGTTGTCTTGTTGTCGCTCTGGGTTAATAAAACGCCGTTTTTTAACACCAACGACGAAGTCAACAAGCCCAATCTCTGTAAATACACGGCATTACAGAATCCCAAATTGAAATTCCATCAGATGATAATCATTTCGACATCCATCCCAGTAACAAAGCAACACGTGTCCTACCATTGGCACCAAAAACTTTCCCAATATTAATTTGAATATAAAAATAAAACTCACACGAAAAACGATGGGACCTAACACAACCCCTAACAAAATTTTACAGAAATGCAGGGCGATGAAGCCAGGGTCTTGCTAGGCTTCCCTCCCGACTCTCAACCCTCTCCTTCTCAGGTTCCTCTCTCTCTCTCTCTCTCTCTCTCGTTTATTTCCGATAATCGATGAAGTTAGGGTTTGTAGATTTTGAAATTTTGAATCACATGTTAAGGTCCAGGGATCGAATTGATTTCGAGTTATTGAGCTGGTTGGAGGTTGATTTGATTGATGCGATTTTGATATAATTGTTTGAAGTGATATTATTGATTTTGTTTTTTGTTTCTGTTTAAAGAAGAATTTTCTTGGTAGGTTAAAGCGGCTTATAAGAAGAAGGTATGGGAGTCTCATCCTGACCTCTTTCCAGTTGACAAGAAGCCTCATGCTGAGTCTCGCTTCAAATTGGTGAGTGAAGGTTTTTGATTTCTTGTTTATGGTATGATCTGGATCCAATTATAGTTGAAACTAGGAGTTTCGGTTGTTCTTTTCTTGTGTTGTAGAAGATGTAATTGCGCATTTGAGCGCAGCTTGTTAACTTGCCAGTTCGGTTAGGGTCACTGGAATCCTGCCTGCCAGAGAAGACTTCTAGAATAGTATTAGTTTTGGAAGTCTTTTTGTTTGACTGCCAAGTGTGATATTCATGGCTGTGTAATTTTCTTCCTTGATTGGTGCGGAAAATGTTGACTCTACATGGATTTTTTTTTTTTTTTGTGTGTGTGTGTGTGGAAAATTTGTTGTCGAATTTAATATTGTTGTATGAGCATAAAATTAGGATGAGTCTGACTCTGATTTGTGCATTTGCTGCAGATTTCAGAAGCTTACACTTACCTGCTGTCTGGTAATTTTCATGTCTTTGTTTATTGATGGAAAGTTCAATATAGCATTCCGAAGAATCATGGTTTGTGAACTGGCAAATGGACTTAGGAAGTTATTGGACAATTGGGTCAAGTTTAACTAACAGTCTGCTGATATAGCATGACGTGGTCAAGACATTAGTAAAACAACTGTCTGTGAGTTTAGCACTAGTGATATTGGGCTGTTTTGTTTGTGAGATGTGTTGATGATCTTCATTTTGAGAATCTGTGGTTCACTTTTCTTTTCTAAAGTTGTTTATTTGTTGTCTAATTGCCTTTTTTTTCCCCCCCTTAAAAAAAAAGGGTTCTTGACTTACCTGTTACTGTAGTGTTGGTAATTAGTTCAGGCTTCATTTGACACTGTTGAGGAAGATTTGTAAGCCAGCTCAGACTGTGAAGCGTGTGACTGTTGATTTGTGCTTGGCAAAGAATTTTTAACTCATCAATCAGGCAAATTCATTGTACGAATTAAAGTTCTTTGTTCCTGTTTTCCTGGTGTTGCTTTGTTGTTTATTTTTACCATGCACCTGTGAGCTATAGAATGAAAAGTTTGGAAAAGTTCTGACCATTTTTAATTTTCCTTTTGAATACCTTGTGCCTGTTTACTCATTTTTATCTTTTCAATCTTATAACAGAACAATAAAGTAGAAAATACCACAATTGTGAAATACTTGTCATATGGTTGAAGAGATGGCTCCACTGCGGTCCACATATATTGATCCTGGATGGGAGCATGGCATTGCTCAAGATGAAAGGAAAAAGAAAGTTAAATGTAACTATTGTGGGAAAGTGGTTAGTGGTGGAATATTTAGATTGAAGCAACATCTAGCCAGAATGTCTGGTGAAGTTACTCACTGTGAAAAGGTTCCAGATGAAGTATTCTTGAATATGAGAAAGAACCTGGAAGGATGTCGTTCCGGTCGGAAAAGAAGGCAATCTGAATATGAACAGGCATCTTTAAGTTGCCATTCTAGTGAGTATAATGACACAGAAGAGGGACTTGCTGGTTATAAACATAAAGGCAAGAAAGTGATAGGTGACAAGAACTTGGTTATACGATTTGCGCCTCTTCGATCATTGGGATATGTGGATCCTGGATGGGAACATTGTGTCGCACAAGATGAAAAGAAGAAAAGGGTAAAATGCAATTATTGTGAAAAAATAATTAGTGGAGGTATAAATCGGTTTAAACAACATCTAGCTAGGATCCCTGGAGAAGTTGCATATTGTGAGAAAGCACCTGAAGACGTGTATCTTAAAATTAAGGAGAACATGAAATGGCACCGTACTGGCAGAAGGCATCGAAAACCAGATACTAAGGAAATATCTGCTTTCTACCTGCATTCAGATAATGAAGATGAAGAGGAAGAACAGGATGATAGGTTTCTACAATGTGTAAGTAAAGACATGGTGACTATTGATGATAAAGTTTCGGACAGTGACATTAGGTATAATGTGCAGGGTAGGTCTCCTAGCAGCAGTGGCAATGGTGCTGAACCACTAATGAGAAGATCAAGATTGGATTCCGTGTTTCTGAAGACACTTAAAAGTCAGACATCACCACACCACAGGCAAGTGAAAGCAAAGACGAATATTGAGAGAAAAACTCGCAAGGAGGTGTTATCTGCCATTTGCAAGTTTTTTTATCATGCTGGAATTCCTTCAAATGCCGCAAACTCCCCATATTTCCACAGAATGCTGGAGCTAGTTGGTCAATACGGGCCAGGTTTGCAAGGCCCTTCAAGTCGACAGATATCTGGTCGATTCCTTCAGGATGAGATCTGTACAATTAAGGAGAACTTAGCAGAGCTTAAGGCATCTTGGTCAATCACTGGTTGTTCTGTCATGGCTGATAGTTGGAATGATGTGCAGGGTAGGACATTGATAAACTTTTTGGTCTCTTGCCCTCGTGGTCTATATTTTGAGTCTACCATCGATGCGACTGATATAATAGAAGATGCTGCAAACCTTTTCAAGTTGTTGGACAAAGTAGTGGAAGAGATTGGTGAGGAGAATGTTATCCAGGTAGTGGAATATTTCACTTTAGTCTCTCCACAGAGCATCCTTTTACTTCTACTTGATTAGCCACTTTCTAAGTTGTTTCAACTCTGATGACAGGTAATTACTAAGAACACTGCTAGTTTCAAGAATGCTGGGAAAATGCTTGAAGAGAAAAGGAGAAATTTATTTTGGACGCCATGTGCTGTCTACTGCATTGATCGAGTGCTCGAGGATATTCTGAAGGTAAAGTGGGTGGGAGAATGCGTAGATAAAGCAAAAAAGATTACAAGATTTATTTATAACAGTACATGGTTATTGAGTTTTACGAAGAAAGAATTCACAAAGGGACAGGAACTTCTGAGGCCTGCCACAACAAAGTTTGCCACTAGTTTTTACACATTACAGAGTTTGTTGGATCAAAAGATGGGTCTTAAAAGATTGTTCCAATCAAACAAATGGCTTTCTTCCCGCATTGCCAAATCAGATGAAGGTAAAGAAATTGAAAAAATTATTTTAAATGTCACATTCTGGAGAAAGTTGCAGTATGCCAAGAAATCTTTAGAACCAGTTGCGCAAGTTTTTCAAAGGATAGAGAATGATGAAAGCCGGTCAGTTTCATTTATCTATAATGACATGCATCGAGCCAAGCTTGCAATAAAAGCCATTCATGGTGATGATGTGAGAAAATATGGACCATTGTGGAATGTGATCGACAACCATTGGAACTCATTATTCCACCACCCGCTTCATGTAGCTGCTTACTTTCTCAATCCATCGTATCGATATCGACCTGATTTCATAATGGTATGAAATTAGCGAATTGAACTTCAATTTATTCTGCTGTCTCTCTCTCTCTCTCTCTCTCACACACACACACATAAAATTGTGTTAAAATAAAATTTTAATTTTGTATTATCTCTGTAATTGTAGCATCCTGAGGTAATACGTGGTCTAAATGAATGCATTGTTCGACTAGAACCAGATAATGGGAAAAGGATTTCTGCATCTATGCAGGTATTGGTTTTTCATGTTGTTCATGTTTTAGTTAAGATGGAAGTTGAAAGTCTAATTTTAGAATATTCAATTTGGTTGGTTGGTGTCCCAAGGTTAAAATGCCCTTCGGATCACCAGGCAGCCATAAAAGCAGCCAAAAGAGTTCTGTCAATATTGTCATTGTTGATGTTGCTATATTTACTGAAATTGTTGTTGGTGTTCTGTCATTCTGTCATCAGATACCTGATTTTGTGTCTGCTAGAGCTGATTTTGGAACTGACTTGGCCATAAGTACTAGAATGGAGCTTGATCCAGGTGATTCAGCTGGGATGCCTTACAAATTTATTTGATTAAAAAATTTTGAACCCAGTCATGCAATATTTAGAATGCTGCACCAAATACATGATGATATAAGTTTCTGTTTATTGCTGTCTTACTAGCTGCATGGTGGCAACAACATGGGATAAGCTGCTTGGAGCTACAACGGATTGCCATACGCATATTAAGCCAGACATGCTCATCTGTTGGATGTGAGCATACTTGGAGTCCTTATGATCAAGTGCACAGCAAAAGGCGTAACTGTCTGTCTCGAAAGAGATGGAATGATCTTACCTATGTCCACTACAACGTGAGACTTAGGGAACGCCAACTGGGAAGAAAGTTTGATGATGCAATCTCTTTTGACTGTGCCTTGCTGGAAAGTATACTGGGCGACTGGATAGTGGAGTCAGAAAAACCTACCAGGCAAGAAGATGAGGTATTTTGCAATCTTACCTGCTTCTTTTGCTACAAGTTTCTCTATCTTTAAATTTGCTTGGATTCTACTCTGAGCATCCTTGTGTGGAATTCCTAATTTCTTTGCCCTGTTTCAGGAGATCCTTTATAACGAGATGGAACAATTTTATGGAGATGAAGTGGATGACAATGAGAGTGAAGAAAGGAGACCTGGAGACATGGTATCATTGGCTGGTTTGGTTGAACCTTTGGAAGTTAATCCTGCTGCTGGAGGTGTTACTACTGATGATGATGGTCTCGACTTTTTTGATGATGATTTGACAGATTAATCGATAATATGTGGCCCTTCAGGCTTGGAGTAAGCAGTGAGATCCCCGTATACAGTAACTGATTATTAATAGCAAGTAATGTGATGTTATCAGAGATCAATTCTCATCTTGTAATCTGTGTTGTGAAATGTCATTATTGAGGTATTTATATATTGCCCATTGACTCTGAGCTACATGTTCTGAATTTCTCCTTTCCTCTGTTGATAATTATCATTTGGTAGGTAAGATATTCTGTGGACTGCCTTGTATCATCCTATCTTGCCCTTACTTTTTTACGTTGGTTATAAAGAAAAATGTATCTCGCCTATAATCTCTCAATTTTTTTTTTTTTCCTGCATTTCTGAGTTACTTATTTGTTTGCTCGATATCTGTTTTAACTTGTTAGTTTGCTGCTCAGATCGAATATATGAGTATCTTTTGTATTAATGAAATATCATTCTGCTTGATTATTATAATAGCTTTTTTTCACTCACAGACATAGTTATTTATCTTTTTGGTTGACATATTTGAAAATGTCACATCAAATTTACAACTCATTGGTTTCAAAGTCATCTTGTTGTCCTTATAGATGCTGAGTCCATGGACTCTGGTAGATCATCCAAACGTGACTTAGATATACAGGGAGGGAGAGAGAGATAATGACAAGTCAGTAATAGGTTGTCCAATAAGCCTGAGTTGATTTGGGTTTTAGTTTGCAAACCATGATAGGAATGCTAATTATATGCTATGAAGAGGTGTAAGAATTTAAATTGATGACAACTTGACATATTCCATGTATCCATCATCACAGGTGCAAGGGGAGAAGGTCTGGCCTCAGGTAACTTAATTCTTACATTTTGTGCAGTGGTTCTTTTAGCAGTTTTTTTTTTTTTCTAAAATTTTTTTCTTGCCATTTAACATAATCTTCTCTCCTCATTAGCTACAAACGTGCGAGTTTACAGAACTGGAGTTCCAAGTGCAAAGGGGGGAAGAAAGAATCATGCTTTGATTGGTATTCCCTTCCTTCTAATTATCTTGGGAACTCTTGGACTTGGGGGTTTGAATGCTGCCAGGTGAATAGCAGAATCAATCCGAATTTGTGGTTATTTTATTTGAATGGCTATATTTATATATTTTAATATTAATATTAATATTATTATTTCTTCTCAGGGCTGGTAGAGGCATGATTTTAGAGGTTTTGAATGGCTATATTTATATATTTTAATACTATTAGCTATATTCATATATTTTAATACTATTATTATTATTATTTCTTCTCAGGGCCTATAAAAAGCAAAAAGAGTCGTATCCTTCTCACAATCCATTCCTTCCTTGATAAAAATTCTAGTTGGAAACAATACTTGACCTGACATTTTGGGAGGTATCCATATCTGCATCACATGTTTTACTAGTAATTCAACATACCTTTGCAGTATGGAATGGTGTATCATGCTCTAAATCTTAATGCACACTTTCATTCAGATATTAAACTGTAAATACATTTGTAATTTCACTCATTTGCTCAGAGTCTTGCTGAATATGTTTTCAAGACTGCTGGTTCTCCTTTTGCTTGTCCTGTTGTTTATTTTATGAGAAAATGGAAAGAATATGGGTTGTATAACGGTGCCTCCACTCCCATTATGTCAATGTAAGTCTTGAAATGTCTTGCTTAGCCACTAAATTTCAGCTATCCAATGACCGGAGATGTTTAATGTAAGTCTGATATCGAATGGAGTCGAGCACAAATTAACATTTCCGTGGTAAGGAGTTGAGCACCTTATTAGAATATTCTGGACAACCAATGTCCTTAAACAAATTGAGAAAATATATAAATTGACCTCTTTTGGAGAGCCCACTCCAAAACTAACCTTTTGTCTCTCTCCTTACAAAAAAAGACTTGAGATGGACAAAAATACACTCAATGAAAACACCCAAAAGCTTAGCTCTTTTGTTGGGTTGTAGCTCCTGCCCAAAAGCTCTGCAATCAACTATCCAACCCATTGATCTGATCTTGTGGAACCACCACCTCCGACTCCCACCCTCCTCTACGTCCTTCTTGTTGTCCAGCTCTTTCACTTCTTCCTCCTCTACGTCGGAAACCCGAAATGGTGTCCAACTCCGTCACTTCTTCCTTCTTTACGTCGGAAACCCGAAATGGTGTCTAGCTCCTTCACTTCTTCCTCCTCTACGTCGTAATCCTTCTTGTTGTCCAACTCCTTCACTTCTTCCTCCTCTATGTCGTAGTTGTCGTCCTCCATATCGTCATCGTTGGTGCGGGCCACTAGACGTAGGCCACCAGACAATTTTTTTGGGAAGGCACGCAAATGGAGAGGACTTTAATGGACGAATGAAGGAAAGTTGTTTAGTGCTGTTGAAAGAGCAAAGTTTGCAGGTCTAATATGTACCTTGTGGGTTGTGGTTGTTTGGTGTATTTTGTGTGTGGTTTTGTGGGTATGATTAGAATGTGAGTTATATTGTATTAGTAGTTGTTATTGGTGAATTTGCACTTTAAGGGTCGAATTTGTAACGAGGGCTAACCAATCAGAGTTTAGAGACAAAATCTTCATGTGAAGGTTGGGAATTCAAATTTTTAGGTTAAAGAAACCCAATTGAGTTAAGAATCCGAACCTGAAGGTTGGGATTTCCCACTAATCCCAACCTGTAGCTTGGGAATCCCAACCTCGAGGTTGGGAATCCCAACCTTGGTCGAACATCCACGGTTGGGATTCCCAACCTTCAGGTTGGGAATCCCAACTTGACGGTTGAGAATCTCAACTTTGATGTTCAATCAAAGTTGGGAGGTTGAGAATCTCAACCTGACGGTTGAGAATCCCAACCGTGGATGTTCAATCAAGGCTGGGATTCCCAATCTCGAGGTTGTGATTTTCCACTAATCTCAACCTCTAGGTTGAGAATCTCAATCTCTAGGTTGGAATCCCAACCTTAGTTGAACATTCACGATTAAGATTCTCAACCTTTAGGTTGGGATCCCAACCTAAAGGTTGAAAATCTCAACCTTGGATATTTAATCAAGTTTGGGATTCTCAACCTCGGGGTTGGGATTCCCCATCAATCCTAACCTCTAGGTTGGGGTTGGGATCGAAGGCAAGATTCTCAAGGTTGAGAATCTTGCCTTCAAGGTTAGTAATCCCATCCTCAACGTTGGGAATCCCAACCTTGATCGGATATTCCTAACCTGGAGGTTGGGATGTCCATCCTCCAGGTTGAGAATCACAACTTAAATGTTCAATTAGGTTGGGATTCCCAACTTGTATGGTCAATCAGGGTTACGATTCCCAACCTTCAAGTTGGGATTCTTAATTATAGACATTGAGAAAAATATATCTTCCCTCCTCATGCCCAAACACTTATGAGGGTGAGTTTGGGACTTGAAATCTCATCCCACCCGTCAAATCCGATGAAACAAATATGGTCTAATTGAACTAAAGATTGATTTATAGACTTTAGCACTAAAAATTTATATGGATTTTAGAAGTATCAAGAAAATACATTATATAATTATTAAAAGAAAAAATAAAGTAATATCTCAAATTTTATTTGAGAGAAATTTGAGAGTTGACAATTCAAGTTATTTCTAAGGTATTAGTGGGTGTACAAGGTAAAATTGATAAGGGTTTTAACCAAATCTAACCTTTTTTTGATAACCCTTTGGGATATTACCTCTTTTTTTTGAATTTCCTACAGCATGATTCTTTTTGGTCCAAAATACCCTTAATAGTTCAGCTAATTACCACTTACCATAGTTTTTCCCTCCACTGACCCACCCCATTTCTGATTCTCTCTCTAAAATTTTCACCCCATCAAACTTTTTCCTCTCATTCTCTCTCTAAAATGCCCTAACCTATCTACATTCCCATCCCTCCTCCCTCTCTTCTTCTTCTTCTTCTTCTTCTTTCCTTTTTTCTCTTTTTTTTTCCTGACTTGGATCTGGTTCGCGATGGTGGTCGCGAACCAGAACCGGTGTGGTTCTGGGTTCGCGAACCCAGAACCGGATTTCATTTTTTTTTTTTTTTAATTATTGATTTGATAATGTTGTTGTTGTTGTGGGAGATGATGATGTTGATGAATTGGATTGATGATGTTGATGAATTGTGGTTGATGATGTTGATGAATTGTGGGAGATTATGAATTTTGATATTGAAGGAATGGGAGGGGTAATTTTATTCAAAAAATAATAATAAGGTCCGTTTTTATAATTCAGAAAACTAGAAGTCTATTCTGTAATTTTTAAAAATACTTTTAAGGGCGCTTCTTGGATAAGAAGCGCCCTCTATTCTAAATTTGATAATTACGAAATAACCCCAAAAATTTATTTATTACGAATTCCACCTTGAATTTTCAATTAAGGTTAGGAATCTCAACCTCGAGGTTGGGATTCCCAACCTGAAAGTTAGGATTGATAGGGAATCCTAACCTTGAGGTTGGGATTATGGATTTTGATATTGAAGAAATGGGAGGGGTAATTTTGTTCAAAAAATAATAATAAGGTCAGGTTTGATAATTCAAAAAAATAAAAGTGTAATTTTGTAATTTTAGAAAATATCTTTAAGGGCGCTTCTTACCCAAGAAGCGCCCTCTATTCTAAATTTAATAATTACGAAACAACCCTAAAAATTTGTTTAATTACGAAATATATATAATTGAACATTTAGGTTGACATTCTCAACCTCCAGGTTGGGAATCCCAACCTAAAGGTTGGGAGTTCCAACCTTGATTCAATATTCATATTTGAAATCTCAACTTCAAGGATGGGAATCCCAACCTTGAGGTTGGAAATCCCAAACTTGAATAAACATCTAAGGTTAGGATTCTCAACCTTTAGGTTGGGATCCCAACCTAAAAGTTGAGAATCTCAATCTTTGATATTTAATCCTATTTGGAATTCCCAACTTCGGAGTTGAAATCCCAACCTATAGGTTGGGATTGATTTCAAAAAATACTCATTAAGGGCATTTTTGTCCATTCATGCTTTTTTTCTATTTAGGACTCTCAACCTCGGGGTTGAGATTCTCAACCTATAGGTTGGGATTGATTTCAAAAAATACTCATTAAGGGCGTTTTTGTCCTTTCAGTGTCTTTTATTAATAATAAAAAATAAAAATGTTACTTTTGAGGATGGCTTCCCAAAAAGCACCATTTTCTCAATTTTCTCAATTGATAATCTTCATATTCAAAATTGGACAACAAATGGATGCCATGAGAGGTTTTTTTTTTTTTTTTTTCGGTTTTTAACTCGCATTAGTAGCCTCACCTTTATATACCTCATACTATTAAGGGGAGTACATTGAGAATAACATTTGTTGCAATCTAAATCAATTAAAATGAATTTCATTTCCACTCACAAGCTAGGGAAAATAGTGATGTAATCACCCACACTTGCTACTTCAAGTAGCAAGTTCAAGTCTCCTTAGTCTCACTCTTTATGTTAATATTCATAAAGGTATGGCTAGATTTCTTCCAATGTCGTTGGAGCAATTATCTGAGCTATAGTTTCTTTTTCTATTGTTATTGATTGCATACGAAAGAAAAGAAACAAGGGAAAAAACAAAGGAGAAAATTAAAATGTAAACCAATTCCTCTTGATAATTAAAATGACCTTATTATTTTTTGAACAAAACTGCCCTTCAAATTAAAATGTAAACAAAGGAGATCACTTTGAAGGGAATGTATTGTTTCAAAAAATAATAAGATCATTTTTGATAATTTAGAAAACTATTTGTGAAATTCTATAATTTAAAAAAAATTTCAAGGGCGCTTTTTGGGTAGGAAGCGCCCTCTATAATCAAATATTTTAATTACGAAACAACCCCTTAAATTTGTTCAATTACGAAATATTACAAATATTTCGAAATATTACAAATATTACAAATATTTGTAATATTTGTAATATTTCGAAATATTTGTAATATTTGTAATTTTTTTCTCCAAAAAGTTATGATTAGATTTTTTTTTTTTATATATAAATAATCATTAGATTGTTTTCATTAATATTTCTATAAGCTTTAAATCATATCATGATTTTATGTTCATTTATAGATTAACGAAACACTCTTTACTTCACCTTTTAGTGGTAAATATATATATATATATATATGCACACGCATAACTTAGCAGAAAAAGTGGAATTTTTTATTAGGAGAAAAGTATATGGCGGTTGTAGGTGAAAGAAAATGAGAGATAATGGAATTCAATTAAATAAAAATAAAACCTTTTTTTAAAAAAAAATTAATAAAGATTAGGTATTATATTCCTACTTAGCCTAAAATTCAATTCATGAATAAACTGGTCCATGATTTTCGTTCCAAAGGGTCCATTCTACTTTATTATTTGTTTGTTTATTTATTTTATTTGGATAGTAAAAGGACATTATTGACCCACTTGAACCAATGAATGATAGTGGAAAAGAATTTAGAATGTAGATTGTAAAGTAGAGAACAAAAGGGAGGCAGAGAGAAGAGAGGCTTTTGGAAGAAGAATAAGAATAATTGCTGCAGGATTGTTGCTAAAGATAAGTGCATAGAGCCTCCACGTTCTTTGGCTTCAATTCTTTTGCTATTGTCCTTTCATGTACTACTACTAGTAGTCTATAACTTTCTCATTTAAGAGATAATTGTTCGATGTCAATAAGAAAAATTGAAAAAAAAAAATTATTGTTAGAAAAATAAATACAGGAGAGGTTGTTTGATGATTTAAGAATTTTTTTTTAAGAATTAGTTAAAAATTGAAAATGCTTTATATATATATATATATATAATTATTATATTTGTATATATGTAAGCATATATATCAAAGGGGATCTTCTTTAACGTGATGTTCATATAAAAAAAATTTTGGACAGTAAATTCATACCTTCATAGATTCTTTAAAAGATGAAATTTTAGTGAATGAGTATGGAAATTATGGAATTTTCGATATATTGGTTTAGTATGAATCAAAATCAGAAAGTATTATAAAACATTTAATTTGTGCAAAGGAAAAATAAAAGAATTATTACAATAGTTATAAACGATCGAAACCCTTTAAAATTATATGTGAGTGAGATATGACTCAAACCATTTTTTATTTTATGAACCAAATAAAAGACTTTATACAAATGAAATACTTTATCTCTTGAAGTAGTTAATGTCATGTTATTTTAGGTTTTCCATACTAAATGAAATAAATTTAGAAACAATTTTCACATCTTAAAATATTTGTAATATTTCATAATATTTGTAATATTTCGAAATATTTGTAATATTACAAATATTTGTAATATTTCGTAATATTTGTAATATTTGTAATATTTCGAAATATTTGTAATATTTCGTAATTGAACAAATTTGAGGAGTTGTTTCGTAATTACAATATTTGATTATAGAGGGCGCTTCCTACCCAAAAAGCGCCCTTGATTTTTTTTTTTTAAAATTACAGAATTGCACAAATAATTTTCTAAATTATCAAAAATGACATTATTTTTTGAAACAATACATTCCCTTCAAAGTGATCTCCTTTGTTTACATTTTAATTTGAAGGGCAGTTTTGTTCAAAAAATAATAAGGTCATTTTAATTATCAAGAGGAATTGGTTTACATTTTAATTTTCTCCTTTGTTTTTTCCCTTGTTTCTTTTCTTTCGTATGCAATCAATAACAATAGAAAAAGAAACTATAGCTCAGATAATTGTTCCAACGACATTGGAAGAAATCTAGCCATACCTTTATGAATATTAACATAAAGAGTGAGACTAAGGAGACTTGAACTTGCTACTTGAAGTAGCAAGTGTGGGTGATTACATCACTATTTTCCCTTGCTTGTGAGTGGAAATGAAATTCATTTTAATTGATTTAGATTGCAACAAATGTTATTCTCAATGTACTCCCCTTAATAGTATGAGGTATATAAAGGTGAGACTACTAATGCGAGTTAAAAACCAAAAAAAAAAAAAAAAAAAACCTCTCATGGCATCCATTTGTTGTCCAATTTTGAATATGAAGATTATCAATTTTACCTTATACACCCACTAATACCTTAGAAATAACTTGAATTATCAACTCTCAAATTTCTCTCAAATAAAATTTGAGATATTACTTTATTTCTTCTTTTAATAATTATATAATGTATTTTCTTGATACTTCTAAAATCCATATAAATTTTTAGTGCTAAAGTCTATAAATCAATCTTTAGTTCAATTAGGCCATATTTGTTTCATCGGATTTGACGGGTGGGATGAGATTTCAAGTCCCAAACCATCCACGACTTTGTTGAGATATACCATTGGTGTATTACTCCAAACAAGAATACACGCACGTGATAAACAAGAAAAACTCTAACCAAGAACAAAATTCAAGAAAAAAAACCAAAGTCATTGCATTTAGAAATTACTTCAGTAACATCCTTCTGGATTGTGCAAGTGTCCTCTATGGTGTTACTTAATCAAACACAAAACTGGTTAGATGGGAAAGTTATATTGATTGGTAGTTTTTATTGGTGAATCTATACTTTGAGGGTGAGATTTGTAACGGAGGCTGACAATCGAAGTTTAGAGGCGAAGTGTTCATGTGAAGCTTGGAAATCCAAATTTTTAGGTTGAGAAACCCAACTGGGTTGGGATTCCCAACCTGAAGGTTGAGATTTTCCACTAATCCCAACTTGTAGGCTAGGAATCCCAACCTCGAGATTGGGAATTGCAACCTTAGTTGAACATCCACGGTTGGGATTCTCAACCAGTAGGTTGAGATTCTCAACCTATAGGTTGAGAATCCCAACCTGACGGTTGAGAATCCCAACCTTAGAAGTTAAATCAAGGTTAGGAGGTTGAGAATCTCAACCATAGGTGTTCAATTAGGGTTGGGATTCCCTACCTCGAGGTTGAGAATTCCCACTAATCCCAACCTCTAGGTTGGGAATCCCAACTTGGAGATTGGGATTGTCAATCTTGATTTTACATTCACATTGGGAATCCCACCCTAAATCCCGACCTTCAGGTTGGGAATCCTATCCCCCGGGTTTCGAGTCCCAACCGAAAGTACAACTAAATCTATATTAATAAATGTTATGAGAACTCGTCGATGTGTGTTTAAAAACTAAATCTATATTTTCCTCCTTTATCTATATTACCTAAAAAGAAAGTACAACTAAATCTAACTTTACATTTATTTTTCATATAAATTATGTCAATTATCTTATAAATACAATATAATTAAAGAAAATAACTAATTAACCTGCAATTTTGTATTACAATATTAAATTGCCAATAATGGTTAACATTGAAGTGAAAGTAAAATTGCTACTAAAGTATTGAAATAAGAATATGATGATGGGAAAATTTTGTACAGAATAGTTACCTATGGAACAGTAGTAGGAGGAGTAGAAAGATAAATGAAATTGATAATATAACCAGTAGCAGGATTATAATTGCATCCTTCCACCTGATAGTAGTATGATTTAAGAACCAATGTTTGTTACAGTGTTGGTGTTTGTCTTCGTTCAGGTTTTGGCTATTCATATGGTTTTTTGAATTGGTTTCTTTATAGTGAAATTTAGATCTGTTTAGTGTTGTAACAGGGTAAATCATGTTGGCAAGAATATGTGACTTATAGTTAATATCAAGTGATCCATCCCTCTCTTGCAATTGGAACACCATACATGATTTATTGGAACATTCATCTTCAAAAGATTGCTTAAAAGAGCAACATTCATTGACACAAACACGCCGACAACAATAGCAAGCACACCAACTGGTTTACTAGCAGGGAAACTCTGAAATTTACTTCCAACATTCACTGTATATTCAAACTAAAAAATGAATTTGCTATAAACATTTATAACTGTGCCATCATAACAAATGACAACATGACAAAGAATAGCTATCAAGATCTTCAATAAGGTTCTTGCTCCAGACAATCCTCGGAATGCTAAGCTACACGATACAAAGAATAATGTTACGAAAACCATTTCATTTGATTTGTCCACATCATCTGCTACGCCCTACATATGTTTGTACATGCCTGTATGCAACACCACAAATAGGATCAACATTGATTGAAACATTAAATTTATACAATAACAATTGCATTAACTGCACAGTAGATGACAACTCAAGAATCAAGATAATAGTAACCCAAAGTTTCCTTGCAGTAAAAGAGCCCATAAAAGCACATTCACAAATAGTAACCCACAGTTACCAGATCAGCCGGACAACACTTTGATAGAATGCACACAAAAAAACAAAAACAAAAAAACAAAAAAAAACAAAACAAAACAAGCAACACCAAAAAGGTGATTTTTACAAAACAAAGGAAATTAAAACAAAAAATGAAAATTAAGTACACACCTGTGAAGCACTATAACCATCTTCATAAGCACCATAAACACTAGATGAGGCAACCCATAAAGCTAACCAAATTAGGAAGAGGAATTGACATAAATAATTAAACTGATAGCAACAGAATTTGAATATTAAACTTGAATATTAATGCTGATGTCTTATTCCTAACAACTTACAGAAAGGATAAATATTTAGAATCAGTACATATTGGCAGTAGTGTCTTAACACTGCCAGTAAAGGATACCAACTCAACACCAGTGTCTCTACTATTCTTGTTGAGTTCCTGTTTATAAATCCAATCAGAAAATTAACAAAAGAGATGAAAATTCATTCTTCAATTACTGTAGATACAAAAAATACCAAGCAGAGTCGAAAGACCATGCATTCACTTCTTCCACCAATTTCCAAATAAATATTTAAAGCACACGAACTATATTAAGCATTTTAAAGTCTTCTAACAGCAAAACTTGTTGCCACAAATAGATCATGTGAACTATCAATTGTTTAAGAAGCTCACATCCTTCCACTGGATGTCAATTGAATATCTTTAAACAGGTTCATAGAAAGGTCCAAATTATCAAACACTAGTTACCAATTGCAATGAAAAACCACTATACTAGTTCTCATAATTTAAAAAACTACTTGAAAGGCCAAATAGAATTCTGATTGAAGCTAACCTAGGTCTCCAATAAAACCCAAACCTTACCCATTAGTCCGATCACTCATGTTGAAAGTATTGACCAGGAAATAGAGATGATTACAATAACACCATATACATCATAAGGCATCTAGCAAGGTTGCATAAACATCAAGAAAAGTTGAAGGATTTCTACTATTTTAGATTGGCAGTAGTTTTCACATTAATGATTCATCAACAAAACAAAATTGAAAAGGGGAAAAAGTCTAGCTCATTCTGACATACATCATATTAGCAAACAAAAAATGCACAAAGAGACTTGTGCAAGCATAAAAACTTGTGAGAGTTCAATAATCATCCAAAAATTAAATATAGAATTCAGTACTTGAATGGCTAAAAAAGCGGCCATGCACATACAGTTTCCAATTAGGCATAAAACTCCAAGGTGCCAATGATCTAGTCCAAGCTCCGCAAAACTAGACATGAACCATCCAGCAGGCTCTGGTTGACCCCTTGCAACTATTTCACTGTGACTTACAAAGTCTTGGTTGATATTCCCAAGCAAAGTCGAGCCACAGAACAGAACCATCAATATCGCACCAGAGACACAGATGAGAGTACCTCCAATCTTAGCTTGACCTTCAGTTCTGAGCATGTTCACTCTTTCTGTACTGCATGAACAATTTCATACATGATATAGAACAGGTAATAGGGGCATTATAGGCATATTAGCATGTATAGAGGCATAAAGTATTGATAGCATTGAATTAGAGGAAAGAAATTTGTGAAACTCACCCCATCATGACAGCCAAAAGAAAAGTGAAGACTAGAATTGCAGGTTGTATAGCAACATCATAGGTAGGATTGGTGTAGCTTATAAAAGTCATTAAAGGCACTACTTCTTTTCTATTTTTGTCAAAAATGTTTAGCAGTAAACTCCTTCGAACAATGCCACCCTTCTCACTCTTTTGGTACGATATCTATGCGACCTTTGATCTCATTTGATTCACAAAGAAGCCAATATTGCTAATTTTAACATTCAGTTTGCCATGTTAGGTGCCAGAAACTTTGAGAAATATGTTGTTTTAATTTAAACATGCTTATTTTTGGTTTGTCCAATCTACACGTCTTCACCCCGTTTGCTCTCGGATATAATACTTTTTTGCTTGGTGTGGTTCATTTCATATCAATCAAAAGATTTAAACAGAAAAAGAAAAAAGGAAAAAGAAACAGTTGACTACCTCATATTTACTAACAGATAAATTGAATGCAATCATAATTGATAGATAAACATCCTGCCTAGCATATTTGATCCGAAAAGGATAGGTTGAAAAACTATTTTCTGTGTCATCAATCCTACAAACTCCATAAGTATCTTCAGAGCCCATTCCAGGAGCTGCAGATAAAAAAATGTCACTACATTATCCAAAAGAAACAGGAAGCTAACATGGAAAATTAATTATCTTGTAAAAAAGTTCAAAAGAGATCTCATAAGCATACAATACCAATAGAGGATTCATGACATAACTGAACCAATAATAAGTTACCACTAGCAATTGAACTAAAGCATCAATCCAGCCCATAACTTGCAAGTAGTAACAAGAAAATAGGAGAGCCATCAAGAAAATATGAATGAAAGGTTACTATAAGCATCGCAAGGCACAGCTTCATATAAAAGGCTTCTTAGGATATGAAGATAGAAATGTATTCCAGCTGTGAATTTATAGTGTGTAATATTGAAAGTCAGTTTAATCCTTCTCTAACCTCTTGATTCATCCTAGCAACAACATCCTCATTTCCATGTAAGACAATTCCTAAACGCCCTGCTTCCAAATGCAACCACCAAACAACACTGATATGCAGAAACAAAAATTAAAAACCAATGGATATTAAATTTGAACCTCTTTCTCATTTATTAACTTCTTATGATCATATCTTTTGCTGATACATTTTTCTGCAAGTAAAGCTGACCAAGATAACATAGTTATAGGAAACATCTTAAGTCTTAACCTGAGTACCTGACAATGCAACCTGATTCTTTGTAATTAAATGAACAGAGAGATATTTAGTTCCTGTTTATATATTTCTTCAATTTGAGTCTGGCAATTATTACAAAAGAAACATTGTATACAATCAACAAACATCTCTAACAAGCATTTTCACAAACACGTGGGATTTCCAAATTCAGATACCTTCCTTCAGTCTTAATGAGACCATATTAGCAAACCACATGGCAACAGAAATTGCAATAAAAATTATAATTTAATTGCAAAATAAGTCACACCTCATGATGAGTTTCATCACCTTCAACTACAATTACAACATCAACATCCTGCCTTATAGCTTGCAAACCATCAAACTCTTAATACATACCATAGACACTAAAACCAATTTCTTTGCAACAAATAGAAAACTAACTTTAAGATCAATCAAGAATGTCTTCAATATACATACCTCCCTAGTTATGTCAATTACATGAGAGGGACCAGAATTCAAAGATTCACATATTTGACCACAAGCTGCAAATTTTAATCAACTTACAAACAAACCCAACCCCCAACCAAGAATATTCACAGAGTTATAAATAGCATAAAACAGGTCATAGCAAACAATCATACAGAAGCAAAAGAGATACGGTCGATGCCAACACATTCAACCTTGTTGATCTAAACACAAAAGTATTACAGTAAATAAGTTCCCACAAATTCAAAGTTATATGGAGTAAAAACCATGACAACTTTTACTGTGTCAATCAATTAGCACTCCTAATTTATTGTGCACCTCAAACATTTTTGTCAATCAATGTTTGACACTTGGTGAAATCTCTATAAATTTCTTGGAAGCTAGAGGCGAATAAAAACTTGGGAAAAGATGGATAAAGCTTCTCTTTAGTCCTTACTAAAAACAGAACACTACCAAACTACAAAAAAATAGTGCCATCCTGAGCTCTATGGTATTTGTTTTTCTTTGTTCAATTTTAGCATGTGAAAACATATAGACTGCACACATAAAGGTACACGACTAACCATGAGCTATAAGAATGCTAAATAATGACAAAATTATTGCGATAGGGAAAAAAAAATTATCTGATGAATAGAACTTACTTCGCCACAAATAAGGTCACTGATTTTCAAACTCCCTTCCTTTGAAACATGAAACTGCTATGTGTAAGGGCTTCCTTTTGCCAACCCTTCTTGTACTCGTGTATCAGTTGCAGAGGCCCACTTTCTTATGTACACCGGAGGTAGCTATTTTAATTTTGCAATCTCCTTCATCTTTTCAAGTTCCTTCTGAAAAATACTAAATCGAAAAGTGAGGGACACAGTGAACGATGGTGGCAGCATCAAGTTTGCTTTGTTCAATGTCCTTGAGCAGCCGTGGATGGGTGGAGGAGCGACAGTGGTGTGTGTAGGTGCGTGGGTGACGATGACCGAGGGTGCCGAGAGAGTTACAAACAGTAGGTGCAAGTCAGATGCTGCGCCGGTGATGGGTCGACGAGCGACGCTCCGGGGCGATAATTTCATCTTCGGACTGTGGGTTGGGATTGTTGCGATGTTGACAATGCCCTACGATTAACGAAAACTGTTCCACACTAAGGCAGTAATCGATAGTGTGTGGAGGGGATGTGCGACGGTGATGGGTCGACGTGCGATGGTGCTAGGCGACGGTTTGGACTTTCACTGGTGGGTAGAGATTCCTAAATCGACATTCAACGAAAATGGTTGGGAATAGACACTGATCGGTTTGGTGGGGTAAAAAGGGTGGCACACTTGTAATTGATTGACTAATCAGGGGTATTTTTGTCCAAAAATATACCAATCTCTACAGCCTTTCAACTAAAAGGTTAATTCTAACTAGGGTCATCCTAAAAATGTCATTTTTCAACAAAACCCAAACAAATTACTAGAGGTTAATTAGAAGATTTAGGGTTCATTTGTCTTTTTCGCTTAAAACTTGATAATACTAAATTATATATATTAAATTATCTTCGTTTATGTTTTTAAGTGATCAAATCATTTAAAACAATTGAAAAAATTAAGAATTTTTAACTTTTTACTTAATTACAAATAAGTGAATGACATTTAAAAGTTTTTATTTCAAATTTATCCTCCCAAAATAATATAACTTTAAATTTATTTTAATTTCATATTATTCAATTTTTTTCCTTGATACTTACAAAAATATATTTGAAAATATATGACTAAATAAGTCCCATCTTAAATTGTCTTTGAATTAAATTAATATGTTTTAATTTACAATTTAAACATTCATTTTTTAATTTTTTAAATAAATATTAATATATTTAAAATATAAAATAGTTAATATTATTATATATTTTAATTATAAATAAAATATTATTAATATGTACATAAAAATATTTTAGAATTTATTTAATTATTTATTTTCATATGTTTGTATTAAATTAATTAAAATTATATAACAACAATAGGTTGAAATAGTGTTAATATGAAATTATTAATTTTCAGATAATTTTAATTTTAAAAAATAAATAAGTTTTCAATATGTTCAGAGATAAAGAAAAAAAATAAACATATTATTTAGATTTTAGATTTCGATTATTATTTAGTTTTCAGTTTTCAACAGCACTAAGTAGCTATAACATCAGCAACCATTTCAAATTGTAAGACATACGGGGCTCCAAGTGGGCCACAAACTCGTGAAATTGTCGGGGCATCGAATTTTGATGTTTAACTTGATGTGTGTTATGGTTGGAATTCAAATGACAGGGACCCGGCCTCTCACACCGCGTCAGCTATTACACAATATATGCAAGATGCTAATTATTAATTGGATGTCTGTTTTACAATTGAAAATCGAGCCAATAAAATGTTTTCATCGGGCATATATTGACTAGCGCTGGCTGATTTTGTTTGTCCAATTCAAAAATGCTGTTCATACTAGCCATGTGTTTTCTCAATGAGGAGAGATTTTCCAACGAAAAGGACTATTATCTAACCGATTCGCCACTGCACATTTGGACAAGAATTAAAGACCATTCAAAATCACATGTTTACCTTTCATAATCTTCAAGCACCACCACAACTGCAATCAGCAACTGCAACCACCACCAACTCAATAACGTATCATATAAATGATTTATTACTACTAGCATAGCATTAATAGAGACAAACAGGACAGCTTGATTTTCAAATATTATCTATAAAAACCAGCAGACTTGGCAATTTTGCGCTGGAGGAAGATAACAAATTACAACCTAAATCAATCAATTTATTTATAACCATTCAGATTTGAAACAAAAGAAAACGACGCAGCCTCAACCTAATCCTGAGAGCAAAAAATATTCCAAGATACATCATATTGTTCAGCATGCATTACATTATTTATGATATCAATGCTCCACCAGAACTTTTGTTTCGAACAAGATTAAGGATCCAACATTTCCAAAGTTGAAAAGACATGCAGTTTTAACAATCGAATTCCACCGTTTAAGTACAGATTTATGACATTGTCCTCCATGATCCACAAACAGCATATGTACGGCGATATGGATAACCATCCCCGGCCCTGTCATATTTTCCTCAACCTGTATTGCCAAGAGATTAGTTGATTCTGATAAGAGATACCTTCCTGCAAGAACATACCTTCACAAGCTTCATTAACGTCAATGTAGTTGCTTCAATCTTTTTCCTCCGTTAACTTTGTTTCCGTACAACAGTAATCTATTGAGTAACGTTGTTGAGCCACTGACAAAGAACGTGTCCACAGGACCACTAGGTCTCAGTCCAAAACAATCTTCAACAGAACCAATCTCCATGAGAGCTGTGTAGCATATTGGGGCCAGCCACCCCGGACATGGTACAGACATATTGAAACACCTGATCCACAGCTACACAATTTCCTCACATGTATAAGAGATGAAATTACAGATCTCTACTACATCCTGGCACTGCCACACTTGACACAATCTACTGTGTGTGACAATGACTAGCTTAATTCTAATTAAGCAATTTCTACAGATGTCTAATGGATGACTGCATTAGGTGAAATCTTCTTTATGCAAATACCAACAACCTTTAAACTAGGCTCAGGTCCAGCGAGCAAAGTTACTACTGCAACTCTGCCTCTGCAAACCTCAATACTTGATAATATTTGACCATACCTAAAAAGTCTTATGCTGCTTCTTTCTGCAGACATCCATCAGATATTCCCGAATAAGATAATAAAAGAAAGGAAAAGAAAAGAGGAAAAAAAACCTACTTCATTCATGGTTTATCTATCCCGCTGATCATTCGTTTCTATACGTGATGATTGTTGTTCTAGGTGACCCATTTCTGGGCCCAAATCCAATATGTTGACATACTTAAGCAGCTATGACCATTTAGGGCCATTTCTTGATACCAAAACTGATTCTAATTAAATCATGCTTCAGTTTCGGTAGTGCTTTCACTTTTAGTCTCTGCAAGGGTAATAGTAATTGGTTGCCATCCTGAAAGGTTATGAACAATCCATTTCTTCATGCCAATTACCATATTCAAGATCTGGAGTACTTCACCAACAGCAAGCTCTTTCAAGCATGCTTTTTTGAGAGACAAAGCTGCTTCATATCTGTAAAGGGAAAACAAGTAGCAAAGGTTCCATGATTAGAATATCCAATTCCAGAGAGCTAACATAATGAAAAAAGACATTATGACACATTTACCTGCATTGCGAAGCCATTATTGTCAATCGTCCTGATGAGGAAGTTAGGAACTTTTGTATTTCATCCCACATTTCTTTTGGGTACTGATTAGGATTACCGCCAATAGGGTTTATGCACTTCCATAGTTTGTCATTTTTACGAACATAGAACTGCATTGCACCAAGGTTTTGTTTCACCACCATTTGTTGCTCAATTGCAAAACTCAAAGCCTTTCTTACATCAGTATTGCAGTGTTTTGAATCTCCATAACGAATGCAATCAGTTATATTTGCTTCACTGGGCATAACCTTTTCATTTTTCAGGGTGTTTAAGGCAAGCAAGATAACTCCAATAAGGCCCTGTACATACTCAGAAGGTTGTGAGATTCCTTGAGTTCCCCAAGTACCATTACTAGAAGCAGGTGTAGCACCCATTGAAGATGATGATGGAGGTGGGATTTCTGGACCACGGGGTTGCCTATTATTTAGAGTATCACGATGATTTGCTTGGCCGCCACTATACATCATGTGGCCTTTTTGTGGTGCATTTAAGCTACCTGGATTTGGAGACTCAGCAACAGAGCCTAATCTAAATTCTTCTCCACTTTGAGGAATGAAATTAGGACGACTTGGACCGTAATTTGGATATTCAGACACACTTAGCTTACCAATATCAGGCACATTTGTGACTGGTACTGAAGGAAACCTAGGACCATTGGAGCTGGGCGGCATTGGGCGAAAACCATGATTATGAGAATTTAGAGGTCGAAAATTATCCTGTGCAAAAGTAGGTGGTGGCATTGGGAAGTTATTCGGCCTCAAAGACTGTGGATAAGCATTCTGAAAATTTCCTACGAAATTATTTGCATTACTTCCTATAGGATCTGAATTGTTAGGGAAAAAATTGGGACTAGACCTAGTTGCAGGAAGAACAGGTTCACCATTGCCACCAAAAAACTCATGTGGGGCTTTCTTAAACTGCTTTGCTTGAGAGTAATCATTGTTCTTATTATCTTGAAGGTTGACAGGCACACTCGAGGCTCTTGATATGTTAGGCTGATTTGGGTTCTTTCTGATATATTTCCCTTTAGATTTACTATCACCAACCCTTCCAGCATTCGCGCCAAAAGGCATTGGTTGGCTTACTTGCCCAGGTTCAGAAACTGGGAGATTCACTATTTCAGGGTTAAAACTAGTAAAACCATTAGCAAGTAGTGAAGATTCACCATTCGAAAGAGGAGGTCCTCCTGCCAAAAGGGTGGTCCAAAGCCATACACTCTTTGCAGCTGCAACTAGTGGCGCTGACGCCTTCTGTGGTTGCGCCAAAAGAATATTATACCTTCTCATTCGCAACTGATGAAGAGCATTCGAAAAATCTCTATCACCCGAAATCAGCAAATAATTCGACGGAGCAGGATTATCCACCGCCCAAAACAGCATATCAACTAAAATCTTCTTGTCACTCGCATCTTTAACACCTGCTCATCAAAACTTAACACGTCAATTAACACAATCTGCAACCACATAATCCAAATCTTAGCTTAAATAAACAGCAACACAAACAAATTCTCTCACGTATAATTATTTCATTAAAATCTCTCACTTACCAGGTAATTACACTAACTAACTAACAAATTTGCCCTCATAAAATTACATTAAACTAGCAATATAAATCAATTTTGTTAAAGATCGAGAGAGAGAAAAACCCTAATCTCCGCCATCCACGAACAGATCTAAAACCGTTAATTCATATCTGATCTAATTAACAGAATCAAATAATAAATTAACAATTAAAAATAACATTCTATAATTTCAAAAATGAAGGACGCGTAGGCAATAAAAAGTCAAAAATTAGGTCAGGAAGATGGATCGATGATAAAGAGAGAGAGAAAAGGACGTACCAGCAGGGACGTGATTGAGAGCGATGCCGGTGCTAGAGAGGGCTTGCTGGACGGTGGAGGGAATGCGATTGGTGTCGCCGTAGGCGGAGATGGAGACGGGCCCACAGTAGTTTATCTTCACCAAGGCGGAGCTTATGTTCTGCGCGATCGCGTGCGGATCGCACCCTTTCGGGACATGGCAGTTCTCTATGTCCCACCACACCGACGTCTTCGCCGTCACGTACTGCGGCTCCGCGTATGCCGATGGAGGCGGCGGCGCCACTACTACGGCCGCGGGGTTGCTGGCGCTTCCAGTCACATCTCCTCCCATCTGCGATTGACGATTGCGTCGATTAAGCGGATTGCATCAATTTCGGGTAGGTCTCTATATGGACTCTCTGTTTACTTGCGCCGATTCGTTTTTTTTTTTTTCTCTCTGTCTTTGATTCGAGCGTCTCTCTGCTTCTGTCGGATCATCTCATTATATGGGAAAATTTTTTGGTTCATTTACCATTTTGTCCTTGCAAAACATTACTGATTGTGTTATACGAAGGGTAGTATTGGTATAAAATAATTGACTTGCCCAGTTGAGTTAACCAAATCTTCTGACGTGGGCGCGGGGCTCTGGGTCTTGGTCCGTCTGTTTTCTATTTTCTAACGCGTCGATGAGTTGGTAAGTGGAGGGACCTGTAATTTTCGGAAAAAAAAAATAAAAGTGAAGGGACTAGTATATTTACCAAAAATTTGGAATCATTTATTCAATGCTTCTTACAAATGGGTTTACCTAGTTTTCTGATTGAGTAAATTTTTCCATCAATAAATTTCTTAACTTTGTTATAATTATGATTATTGTAAAATATCCAATCATTATTATTTTTGAATAAATTTAAATGAAATCTGTAAAGTTGTGATTTTTTTAGTACACTTAGATTTTATTAGATTTTATATAAAACCGAATTGAATACATCTCAATTTTACTAGAACCCATATAAATATGAATTAAAGACATTTAGATTTTAATGAATTCAAAACAATTTTACATTGAATATACCTACATTTCAATGAAATCTATTTAAATATGGATTGAATACACTCAACCTTTTATAATCTTTTAAATTTCAATGAAATCTTAAAATAGATACACTATCCTAAATTGTAATTTATACCTCTTTATATGGTAGATATCAACCACGAAAATATTGGAAATAATCTCTCAACAAAATGTTGGAAATTATTTGATCTAGATGTAATTCATATTTTTCTTATATGAAAAAAATCAACCAAAATGATATTTGAAATTAATTTATGGTTTAATAATGTTTTCCAATGAGTATAATATAATTTTGAGTCATGAAAAGTTATTTAAATATAATTTCATTAAAGTATTATTTAAATAATTTTGATGAGATTTTTATGTACATTATAAGAAAGTAAAATAATTCACGTAAAAATAAAAGAATAGAAAAAATTTGTACCATGAACTATTTTTCTAACATTTCATGAATCCACAAAATTTTTAATTGTTTTGCAAATGTATTATTCAATTGTTTTATGCATATAAAAACCTCATCAAAATAATTAAAATTATTTTTTGAAATGAAATTATATTAAATCATGTGAAGTATACAAATCAGAAGGTCTAACTAGTTCCAAAAAAAAAAAAAAAAAAGAGGTCTTAACTAGTTATATAATCATGTGAACCATACACGCCCTCTATTAGTATAGGTGGAGGGAGGGTGAGGATTGCTCATCAAGCATATTATAGTTTGTATGAATAGTTTTTTCTCTTTATGTGGAAGTAATTACCTCTCGTTCATAGAAATAAAATATTAAGTCTCATAAAACTTTTAACTCTTCATTTGTCTCCAAATTTGTTTTAATAATTCAAAGAGCGAATTACAATTTACCCCCCTCGTTGAAACGCATTTACAGACGGAACAATAGTTTCAGTATTATTACAATTTACCCCCCTACTGTTAACATTCATCCGTTAAAATTAAACATGTGAGGGGTAAAATTGTCTTTTTAACCTCATTTTTAATTTTTTAAGATAAATTTTAAAATAACTTAAATAAAAAAAAGTTTAATCAGATCTCCACCGTCCATCTTGAGATGGACGATAGAGATCAATTTAGGAAAATGAAAAAAAATTAAATAAAATTCAAATATTAACCAAAAATCCAACTTCAACCTATCATTCTCATCATCAATCCAAGTAATCACCGGTTCAATCCAATCATCAACCCAAACAATCACTGGTTCAATCCAATCAACAACCAAAAATCCAACTTCATCCTATCATTCTCATCATCAACCCAAACAATCACCAGTTAAAAAAATAAAATCATCAACCCAAACAATCACAAATAATAAAAAAAAGAAGAAAAAAATTATAAAAAAAATATTCTGATATATGGGTTCACGCGAACCCAGATTTCTAGGTTCACACGAATCCAGATTTCTTGGTTCATGCCACGAACCCAGTGGCATGAACCCAGATCTGGGTTCATCAGGATGATGAACCCAGATCGGGTTCGAGGAAGAAAAGAAGAAGAAGAAGAAAGAAGATGAAGAAAAGAAGAAGAAGAAGAAGAAGAAGAAGAAGAAGAAAGAAAGAGAGAAGAGAAGAAGAAGAAGAAGAAGAAGAAGGAAGAAGAAGAAGAAGGGAAGAAGAGAGAGAGAGAGTCTGTGAGAGAAGAGAGAATTTATATATAGGAGGGTAATTTCATCTTTTCACTGATTTGATACTGTTCACCGTTAAATATAACAGAACCTTACTAACGATAGGGGAGTAAATTGCAATAATACTGAAACTATTGCTCCGTCCGTGAATGCGTTTCAACAAGGGGGTAAATTGTAATTTGCTCTAATTCAAAAAATAGATATAGTTAGTGTTCAATTGACCTTTTTCTAATTGAAGTAAAATTAAGGAAAGAATTGGATTCTACAATGTTTGAAACTGTTTCTACGATTATTTTATTATGAAAAGTCAATAATATCCCTACTTTATAATAATTTCATATCATTAAACTAAGTTTTGATAGTCATTATAATGATATTATTGATTTTTAATTATAAAATAAGTGATTATTTCATAAACGGAAGCAACGTTAAGTGCACAAGTATCACTATTTTTCCTCTCAAGATTTGTACAAGTATCTTTCTACTTTCCAATGTAGGAGAAAAATAGGCGGAGATTGAGTTTGCTCGGTATTAAGCACTCTTTTTATTTCGACTTTTGATTGACCTACCTAAAAAGTAGACTTGTAATGGCCATGGCACTCACGCCTTCTTCTGTTGAAGGTCAATTCTCTTAGATTGAATTGATCTCTTCATTTTGGTAATTTATTCCAACTCTTTACTTCATATCACAACCACCCAAATTTATGTGATTGAATCCTTGACTGTTCTAGTTGTGCAAGGGAAGAAAAATCATTTGATTATATGACAAAAATTACTGTTGTAAATCCATAAAGTTATAAAATAAATCTATTATATAATTCCTTTATATTAAAAAAATACAGTATCGAAATGGGATTTCTTATTCATCTATCGTAAGTGATGACAATTTTTTCTTTTTCCTTGGAAGATAGTGCTTTTCCACATCTATGCTTTAAGGATTGTTTATTTAAAGTGTCCAACTTCTGCTTTAATAATTGCTTATTAAACTAGTGTCAGGAATGACCCCAAAAGATGGGGAAAAGTAAACACAAACCTAATCACCTAATGTTTCAAGCACTTTTTTTTTTGTTTTTTTTAAAAAATTTCTTTGTCCACATTTGTTTGCCCTTGCCCATCTGTAAAGTCATCTTCGTTAGCATTTTAAACGATACAAAATCACTTAAGAATCAAGAAAAACAAAGACAAAACAAAGAGGTATAGAATCTACCAACCCTTTACATGTACATCAAAATGTTTGTCAAGACAACCACTTCATTATTATCATAATCCCACATCAAAAGTAAGAATTGTACCTTTCCTTTTTTGGTCATTTACTTATAATAAGTAATGATGATTTTAAGCCTAGCAAGACCATATTGTAAAATAAAGAATCCTACACTAGAAATTTCAGCCAATTCCTTCACTGCCGTCTGATTGTCATTTACGCTTTTGCAAGCACAAACTATGCTTCGTCAATGAAACTCCCTCTCAAACTTCTAATGCAGAGATGCTTAGCTGAATATGAGGGTATGCTACCAGATATTTCGGTGTATAAAGAATTGGAGTGTATATTTTGTCCCGGTTCTTTACAAATTCTCTAATAAGCTGAGTATGTCACCTAAGGTGAGGCATCCTAGAAGAAGGAATTAGTTCTTCTTTTTCATCAGCATCTGAATATCGAGACGTAACATCCCATTCATTTCCTCCAACATTGTTGTTGGCATCAATCATATCAGGTAAGTTCATATTAGATGACTTTCTTTCCATGAACTCCTGCAGTTAGAAAAAAGCAGGGAAAAAGTAAAACATACAAGCCTCTGATAACTGTTGACAATAGCCACATATACCAACATGAAAGAAAAAATTAGGCAGCCACTTTGAATTGGGGATTCACATTTTTCTAATTACCTAACAAACTTGCTGAAAGTGATGTGAAAACGCTAATTAACAACTCTAAGTGAATGTTGAATACGACAGTCGACAACAAATCACACCACGGAAAAGAAATGCCTTAATAATTCTCTGAAAGAATTAATGATTGTAGACTTAAGAGGTTATTTGGTGTGAACTTTCTTTTCCTAATAACAGAAAATATGGGTCCTGACTGGGTCACACACGTTTCATGCAACAGTCTGACTTTCAAATTTTCACAGCTGAAATTGACTAAAATATTTAGAAATATAACAAAAACTGAAAATTTTATGGGTTTTGTTGGATAAGAAAGAAGATTGACCTTTGCTGCTCGATCGTTGAAATTTTGAGTAGGAAGTAGAGATGCACGAACTTCCGTTACTTTCAAGTAGTTATAGATCACGACACCACATAAAGCTGAAAAGAACAAATCAATTCTAGCTCACACAGAAAAAATATACATTAAACAATTTGAAGATCATTGAAGAATAACATGTACCTATTGTGTAGCCAATGATATTGAGTCCAGTAACTATTGACTCAGGAAATAGAACAGTTGAAAGAGAAATTAGTATCCAGTCTTTCAAAACAGCAGCAACTCGAACGGTTACTGCTCCTGTTCGGCCAATTGCTAATAAAGTTGACAAATTCAAGGCTAAAGCACAAAGTGAATTTGAAAGGAATATCCAGATATTTAACAGAAACCCTTCAACTTCAATTTGAGATATCTCCAGAAAACACCAGGGAATACTCAAGAATACAAAGCTGCACGTGACAATGGAAAAACAATAAGCAAACATAGTATAATTTCACATGTCAAAGTATTAGGGTATTGCTTAATGATAAGCAAAGTACTTGTTCTCAGGAATTATAACCCATATTTTTTTCCCATCTTTCTTACAACGGATACATTTTTAATTAGCACCCTTTGTGCCTTGGTTTTCCCACTAGTTCAATTGGAAGGACTTAGCTGCTTAAGCTGAGCTGCCAAAGAAGCATGAATAGCAGGTGTGTGGAACGAGAGAGTGACTCATTTTCATGGTGATGTAAGGCCATAGATCAAAACCATGCAGAAGAGAATAAGATAATCAACAACAAAAGGTGAAAGCCACCTGATAACAGACATTTCAGCATAAGAATTTCTTTGAACCAGATATGTAGTACTAACTTTATAATAAATTTTAATACCTGCAAGGTGCTAGGTAATATAAGCTGGTAATAGGATTTAATGCTAAGCCTTTCTCCTGGAGGAGAATTTGTGTTAACACAAGCTTGAGAGCTTCAGTGAATATTCCTGAAACTTGAAAGACCGTTCCCAGTACATTGAAATTAATTTCTCCATACGAGGAAACAATGACTCCAAAACTGATCAGCAGCACATTCAACAACACATCACCCCTCGGTTTGTCAGTGCCACAAACAGCAGCTGTGAAGAATGTTGCCACTGGCACTGTAAAATATAAAATAAAATATATGCTTACACATTTGATAATTTTCTAGAGCAAAACCAAAATGTAGAGCATAATACACAATTTATTATTAACCTACTCAGAGATTTGAGCATCTGAATGAAGGCCACAGAGATATGCAAATACGCAGTATTCCCAAACCTGTACAAATACATATAATGCTTAGAGAACTTGAAATAGACATTAAACATGACAAAATCATCAATCTTCCAGTAAGAACATGTGGTACTATCATTTACTCATGACCAAATTAGGTGGATATTTAAATTCAAACTCATGAAAATATAAGAGTAACCAGTGATTAGCTGGCATGAAATGATGATAACTGTTTATAAACCACACATTACATTTGTGACAAAAAATGATGAATGCAAGCAGGTTAGTTCTGTACTCTGTTTACATGAAGATTGCATCCTGAAATTGCACAGGACATGAATATCACATACAATAGCCAAATCTGAAATACCGTTGCACAAGTCATATTAGTAAAATTTAGAACATGAGTTGCTTACCATAGACTCAATGCAGAAAATGCACTTATAGGAACCACACATGTCAAGTATCTGCAAAGCCAAGAATTCATTCGATGGAACCAAAATTTAGGACGGAACAGAAGAAAAGAAAAAAGTAAAAAAGAAAATCAAGTGTCAGTAAAAATCATACAGTTTATATGTCATCTTGATTGGAGGTACAACCTGCACAAATTAGAAGAAGAGAAAAACAAACAGTTTAGCCAAGCACAGTACTCACATATAGTGAAAAAAATTCATGATAGTAAATATAAAAAGCGGGCAAATCAATCAAAAACAGATATTACTAAACAAAGAGAAAGAAATGACATATAAAGGTGAGAACAAAGACATCCAGCACATCACGCTCTTTCTACACAACTTTCTCATGTCTACATTCAGCGATGCCGATGCCGTAACTGAAATCTAAATCTTGATTAATACAAGTTGGCACATGACAGAACAATTACACAAAATAGCAAGAGTCAATCATTTTATATATCGGAACAATGCATATACAAATAATACAATTCAACACAACAAAAAAGTGAATGCACCAAAAGCTTCAACAGGAGCATACCTTAAAAACCCGGATGAGAAAGAATGCCACCACGGCAGAGAAACCCATATGAATCATAGTGAGAGTTATTGGATACGGAAAATTTAAGTAGCTAGTCGAAAGGATCCACTGCAAATGACAAACGTAAATGCATATTATTTACTCTGCAATTACAATTACAAAAGTAGGTTCATTTAAATAGCAATGTACATTCTAAAAAGTAACAATGTCAATTCATATAGTGAAAATCAAAAGCAGTCCCCTTACCTTGTTATACAAAATAACACCAGCCGAAAGTAACACGTAAACTAGAAGGTAAAAATATGTCAAGAGATGCTGCTTGCTGATCATCTTGTCAGCTAAATCATTCCTATACTATGATCACATCCAAATATATTTGGTTAGCATCATAATTTCACAACATTTTTTCCAATATAACAAATTGCAGGAAAAACAATATTATTGAAAGCGTTACATGATGACATATTATCAGAAGAAACAAAATGATTAAATGTACGATAAATGAAAATTAGCATAATTTGAATGGATTATGAATTTAACTTAACTATATGTTGATAATGTGTACGTGTACAAGACAATAAATAAAGAATAATGGAGGAGATGTGGAGAATAGAAAAAGAGGAAGTGATACCTGAGAAAAGCGAAATTGGTAGAGAAGAAACCTAGAACGACAGATTCTGAATTTATGCTGTGAGTGGAAAGTGGAGATTTACATTTTTAGTTTTTTATTTTATTTTCATTTCATTTGTTGCCCCAACGGGAAATATTTTGCCCGGGATTCATTTCTTTATGCTTTCTTATTCTTCTTCGTTCTGTTAGTGCACAGTTCACACACTCGTTGGAATACGACGTCGTTCGTCTGATGTCATTATTGACCAAGCCTTCCTTTTTTTTTTAAAAAAAAAAAAAATCTTGAATTGTTATTTTAGTATAGAAAAATTATTATACATACATATATTGAGAAATATTTCAACCAAATCACTTAAAATAGTATTATGCAACATGAATAACCATTCTTATAAAAGATTCATGTGACTTTGATATAATGTAGATGATTTGAACCTTTATACTAAGGGGCATTGAAATTTAAAGCATTTTCTTCCCATTTGAAAACTGGAAGCCTAAAAGTAATATGGCATAGGCATAGATAAAAGTTGATTAAATGATATCTAAAATTATAATCAGGTTCGAGTTGCTCATGTATCCTTAAAGAAAAAAAATTGAATGGACATCAAAAAGATTAGATGAATCATATGACTTAATTCAACATACTCCATAAGGTAAGTTGTCCTAGTTTGAAACCATATTTCTAGCTTCTAAAGAGAGGAATTTTCTTCCCATTTGTAAATTAGAAGCCTAGAAGTAATATGGGCATAAATAAAAATTTATTAAAAGATATTTTAACACTAAAATCAGGTTCGAATAGTTTTTGTATCTTTAAAAAAGAAAAAAAAAGTTGAATGAGCATCAAAAAAATTAAGTGGACACATGACTTGATTCAGCATACTCCACAAGGTAAGTTGTCCTAGTTTGAACTCATATTTCTAGCTTCTAAAAGAGGAAAAAACAAATAAATGCTTCAATTTTAAGACTTGGACTTAGAAAGTAAAAAAGCAGTAGTTTAGGTAGAACATTCCAAATTTCCAATTAACACTCGAATAGCAAAGGAAAGTAACTGTGCATTGATTGACCAATTTTTGTAACGACCCCACCCAGGTCCCTACAGGCTACAGTAGAGGCTTTCTAACAGGCCGACGAAGGAGACACTTTGCATACACTCCAGCTGGCCAAGTCTCCACTTTAATGCCTCAACCAGAGTGAACGCTGTCCAGAACAGAGCGTTTCCTTTCATTTACATTTGTATAATTGTATTTGGTCCAATTCTCACTGCCTTTTGCCAACTTAAACGAAGAATGGTGTAAAAATCCACCACATAAGAAAGTGATAGCATTTCAATTATTTATGCCAATTACACCTGTTTGGTTGCACTTGAACTTGGTTGAGAATGCCGGGTTTCTCCATATTCTTCTCTGATGTCTTCCCCTTCATCCCCAAATTCAATGATCAGATCAGTCAGTTCACTGAAAATGCTTGGTTTGCTTCCATTTGGTTTCCTCAACTAAGACTGTTCAACTAATGGAGTTACATAATGATTAAGAGTGCTTGTCACATCACTACATTTATCATATAGTGCTTATAGAATTGAAAGGTTACTATTAAGACGGAAACTATTGATATTTACTTATCTAAGAACCATTTTTTGTTTAACACAAAACATGAATAATCGACTTGCAATAACAGAGCAACCATTTATGAGGATCAATGAAAAGCTGTAAGTGGATAACCATATAATAACAACTGAGAAAAATAATAGGAGCCTGAAGTGAGAAAGAAACAATCTCACACATTATGAACAAATCAAATACATAGTACATAATGGAAACATATTGAAGCTCGAATAAACAATATATACTACCGCCTTTTAAAACAATCCCTATGTTATATTTTGCAAGTTTTGTATGTGCTGACACTTCCTCACACAGGTAGAGAGAGAGAGAGAGAGAGAGAGAGAGAAGATAATTAGCTTGCAGTTTCACCAGCAGGTCCAGGCCGGGCATTTAACAGGGGCTGCAGCGCTTTGACGACAATACTCATATTTGGCCGGAAATCAGCTTCATATTGCACGCACAGGGCAGCTACAGCAGCCATCTGTAATAAAAAAATACAAGCTTTGTATAATTAGATGCTTTTCAGTTTTCAGCCCAATTTGTCCTAGGAGCAATACCGTACGCATCTTTTACGCGCAGGCAGGTGGAGTTTTAAAAGCTTATAAAATTAAAACAAAACTCACGTCTTAGCACCTGCATTAACTTTTGCCCTTACCAAAATGGAAAAAGTTCAATCACGCATGCATTGTAGAATCTCTATACTAAAACAGGACAAACATAGATATCGTAATTTTAAGCACAAAACATCCCATAAAAACATTTCATAACCTAATTGAAGATGACATGTGCCATCATCTTGTTTTCTTCCCGTAACAAAGTCCAATCACATATTCATTCTAAATACCTAATTTTAAAAGCACAGAAAACAGAGATGCTTGCTCCTTAGTCCATAAGTCCCCTTTCCCTTGTCCCCCAATCCTACAGAGAAAATGCAAGAAAGAAGCAGAACACATACCTTTGCAACAGCCTTGGGAGGATATTCTCCTCCTAATCTTGCATCAACACACTGCCTAACTTTGTCTTCACTAAGTTTTGGTGTAGCCTAACACAACCAAAAATTCCATAAATAATCGGTGTGTAGAAGAAAAAGAAAATAGTTGTCTCTCAGAAGCTTGAGAACAATAGCACATGCACTAGAAACAAGAATAGAAAAAGGCAATAGTATAGTACCCATGTCACTAGACTCTGCTGTCCACGCGGTAATGTATGATCAACAGGTTTCCGTCCTGTCAGGAGCTCAAGCAAGACAACACCAAAACTGTAGACATCACTTTTAGCATTCAGCTGCCCAGTCATTGCGTATCTGCCAACCACAGGAATAGGATGATGATTGTCCATTGTTCAAGCCTCAAGTTATGCATGCCCAAATAACGCTTTTTAAATCAGTATCGGTATAGTGAGTTCCATTTATCCTCAAGATTTGATTAGCAATACTACCACTGACAACCAAAAAAATAAAAAAAAGAACCTAGTCTTATGACATATTTTGATTCTGCAGGCTATGGCAAAATCCAATCATTCTGTTTCTTCTCTGAAATATCAGAGCACTTCGATGGAAAATCACTCTATTTAAGGTGCCAAAGTGCATTTCATAACGTAGTTGTTGAACAAACTTCCCTTGTAGTCAGAATTCAAACAATAATCAAAATAGCATTTGAAAATACATGGACACAATATGATTGCCAAAAATAGAATTGATAAATGGCTTACTCAGGAGCATGATAACCAAAGGTTCCAAGAACACGTGTTGAATGAAGGCGTGCTGCCATGTCAGGAGCTTGATTAGATAAATCAAAGTCAGCAATCTTTGCTACATCATCATCAAAAATTAACACATTGCTGGACTTAATATCACGATGAATTATGCGAGGATCTGCCTTTTCGTGCAAGTATTCGAGCCCTTTAGCAGCTCCTACAGCAATTTTTACTCGTTGATGCCACGACAAAACAGGACCAGGCTGTGCTCCCTTAACACCTTTTCTCCCTACATTAGAAAATACAAAACAATGTTTATAATTATATCCTGTTTTCCTTTTAAGGGACTTGGACGGTCAAGGGAAGATTTATCAATGGCATTCAAACATTATAAATTATCATTGCAAAGCAGTAAGTCTCTCCTAGATCCAACACACAACAAAGGGTGGTCCTAAACAATTAGCAAATAGTAAACATATCAGCAGCATTCAAATTATTTCAGAAAGTCATGCTTTATCACAGCACTCAAACTTCAGCCCAACCATATACCATAAAATTCCACTTGATCTGCATGCCACATTTTATAGAAATGCCGAACAATACAATACAATCCTAATAAGAAAATTAGAGTTCTATAAACAGAAATTGTGGACATGGCAGCTACCAATTTTTACAGACCACATGAATCCACATTCATCAGAACTGAGTACTAATTGGATCTAAATTGTCAAAAGCAACTGCAAAGATTTCCTTACTCTAGTTGAACATGCAAACCCCTGATGATGATTTTACTGAATTATTTTTTAATTTCTTAATTCTTTTCAAATTAATCACCACCGTCCATGTTACGCCCATCTTAGGATCGACGGTAAAGATCTGATGATTTTTTTTAATTATTTAATTTTTATTTAATTTATTTAATTTTTTCCAAATTAATTTCCACTGTCCATCTTAATATAGACTGTGTAATGGGATTTTTTTTTTAATTTATTTAATTCTTTAATTTTTTTTTTCAAATTAATATGGACAGTGGAGATCTGATTAATTTTTGTCTTTTTCTTCCTTTTTTAGTGGCTATTAAAAAGCATATTTCCCCTTTCACATAATTTTTAAACCAACAGACATTTTCAATTTCTCCCTAAACAGTCCAACAAGGGTATTTTGGTTTTTTAGTGTTTTTGTCACAAAACCACTAAAAGCTTGGATGGAAACCACTTTTGGCTGACGGTAGGGGGTTTTTTGGCTAATATTTTCAAAAGTTAAGGTCAACTGACAATACTTTCCATTTCATGGGGTTTTTAGATTTTTCCCCATTAATTTTCCAAGAATCAAACAAGATCATGCAGCTAGCAGCATCAAATTTAGGACAGCATTTCAACTTGGATCAACTGAAGCATTGCAGTACATACCATGAAGGATATCATGAAGAGATCCATTAGAAGCAAACTCATAGGCAAGTATACGAGAGGTTCCATCAACACAGTAGCCAAGCAGTTGCACAAAGTTTTCATGCTTCAACCTTGATACCATGGAAACCTATATATTGGACATCAACTGACATGTGAATCAGAATATATGAAAAGTTAATAAGTTGCATTTAGGAAAATAAAAGTTACAACTCCCAACTAAACCTGAGCTAAAAACTCCTCATCAGGTTGCTTGCTGGCATCTAACTTTTTTATTGCTGCAGCCTGCTCACTTTTAAGAACCCCATAATATACTCTTCCATATGAACCTTCCCCAATCAAAGCATTTGTCCCAAAGTTCTCTGTTACTTCCTTCAGCTCATCTACTGAAACAGCAGGGACTTCAATAGGCTGGACTTTCACAGTTTGAGCACCCTTAGGTGCTGCTTCTGATGCATGATAACCTCCATCATTTCCTGTGTATTGAAATTCAATTCCTTTATATCAATTAAGAAGGGAAAGTAGTAAACTCAATTAAGTGAAAATTAAAACACCCAAAGGGTTAATAAATATTAAACAACAGACAGAAAAGAAATGACGAATGACAAATGATCGCATAAAATCCATATATAATAGCCTTGCCAATAACAATCCCACCACCAAAATAAGGAAAACTTGTGATACAACAACAGGTTACTTGAATATATCATCCTTTAAATAGATGTGACAAAAGGATTACCTGCTGAACTTTTGACAACGTATGCGTTTCCACTGTCAGCAGCTTTATGCATTTCATCATCTTCACAACAGCTGAAGCAGCTCATGATTCAATCCACGAAGAGCTATCCTCTCTGATTCCAAAAATCTTCAATTTCATTTAGTTTAAGTTCCTCTTCTTATTTCATGTAATATGAGAGTAAGGGAACAACAAAAGACGACATAAATCATACAATTTTTATCTGCAAATCCTCTTTTTTTTGTTTAATAAAAAAAGGAACAATTCCATACATTCATCTCAAAAGGCATCTGGTCTCAACACTTACTAGGCACATTTAATTATCCAACGAAAATCCAACATGCCCCATCAGATCGAATTTGGAGGTATGATTCTAAATAAATTGGAGTCATCATTTCAATTTTCTATCACCAAGTGGCTGCCATTATGGACCGAATTCTCATACAAAAAAATATTATAAATTCTTTACAGTATATCCACCTGAATTACAATCTCCTTCAATCACACCCAAAATTAATCGAACTTAGAACATAGCAAATATACTCATACAATCTTTGCATCAACAATTGAACACAAAAATTCCAAATATTTGCAGCACCAACAAGCCAAAAACAACAGCGCATGATAGTCCTAAAAACTGCATCTTATAGCACTGTATAAAAGCTATCAAACTACAGTTCCATTACACTCCAAATCAGCCACCGAAATTCTAGATCGAACCAATAAACCACGTACGAATAAAATTCAGTTCACGAAAAACACTAAAAACCAACAATTCAATTCCAGGTTCGCGTCAATAAAACATCATTACATTTCTCAATAATAGCAATAACAACAGTTAAATCTACACCTAACAACTGAAGCAAAAGTCTTATCATAAAACAAACGTTCACTTTTCAATTCAAAAATTGCTCACATCGATGTTTGCTTTCAAAATTTGCCCCAAAAAAAAAGTAACAAACAAGAGAATGAAAGAGCTCAGGAGGTGGAGATCCGTACACGAAAGCAAAGTCTGAGCAGTTGAATGAATCAGTACAGAGAGAGTTGGCGACTGTACGGCGTCAGGAGATCTATGGAGCCGGCAAGAGGGGCGCAGGATAAGGAGAGGAGGGGTGCGCAGGATGAGGTAACGTATTGAGGGTCTTGACTTGTGTATTGATGTTTTTGTCTCTGTCCCCGGAGAATTAAAATTCAATAAATGGGGGATCTGTTTTTTTTTTTAATTTTTAATTTTATATATTTTGTTGGTTTTCAATTCTTGTTCGCCGAGCTAGCCAGACTTGACTGAATACTGCTACTGAGGTTGATTTTTCAAGTGAGGGGACCATTGGAGGGTTTGCAGTCCACCGTGTTTGACTACGTGTCTGTTTGTAATTGGTTTTCGTTTGAAAAAGTCAAACGATTTAGAAGACTTTTTGGGTTAGATGAAACCTGAAAGTGTTGCCAGGTCGGCTCACATGCGTTGAATCGTCGTCTTTTTTTTTTTTTTTTTGAAATATAATTCGTCATTTTTGTACAGTTTTTTACAATTTTACTTTTTGGGTTAACTGGTAAATTCCTCTTTTCTGGGTAAATTCCAAAACGGCTTTTATGGTACAAAAGCTTTTAATAAATATCTAGTTTTTTTTTTAATATATACTTATACTAACTAAGATCCATAATTGCTGTTATGGGCATTCTATGGTGCATGTTCAGAGGAATCATATTGTCTAAAGCTACAAAAAGTATTTGTGCAATGTCTGATGATATGATTGGTGTATTATTATTATTATTATTAAGCTTTTGAGATTCTAAAGAGAGAGTTGTCAGGTTGGAGGAGATTGGAGCGAGAACGATTCTCCATGGCATGAAAGATTGTGTTAGCAAAACAGACAAAATCTAATTAATTTTCAAACGGGAATTGCAATTCTGGCTCTGTTTTTTGGAGTGAGTTATAGTGGACAGTATCTGACTGGTTTTGTTTGGATTTGGAGGCTCATGGCATGTGGGCGGTTATGGTTATAGACATGTTGCAGTTGTGATCAGAGGTAGAAGAGGGTTGTGGGTGGATCTCTTTTGGTTGGATTCGTGGGCTCATGTGCCCACTACCTACCCGTAACCCACCCCATATAATAACCACCATAGTCAGTGAGAACGACAAAACGAATGCAAATCCCTTCTTCTTCTTCTTCTTATTCTTCTTTTAAGAAAAGAGAGATTGCCTATAAACGCCATATTTATTGTATTGTATTTGTATTATTCATAGGACTGCTACTTTGATGAGATTGATATAATGATATATTTTTCATGCTTACACTATTAAATTTAAGAGTTCAAATCATGTTTCATTTTCTAAATTTCTAAATTATTTATAATAGTTAAAAGAAAATTATTTAATTTAAAAGCTTTTCAAAAACTTCAATTTAGGAAGAATATAAATATTGGGGTAGAATAAGGTAACGCTATACTTTTTACATGTATTGTTACACGAGTTATACACTTCGATGCACTTCTAATGCTTAAATTATATTAGAAATTCTTAATTAACATATATGGTAAGTTATACTTATCAAATGCAATATTAACCTTTCATAACAAAATAAACCATCAAAATATTTTGAAGAGGTATTGTAGTTTAATAGAGATTGTGGTCCTTATCCAAAATCTATAGATATTAAATGTCTCGATAAATAATTTTTCATGATGGGAATATTAGAACTGTTACAAAATAATAGAACTAGAAGTATTAATTGATATGAGCTGATACATATAAGAGAGGATTTAATGTGGTCCATGGAATTCAATATTCAGCAGTTCATAAATAGCTGCATGAATCCATGTGACTTCGGGTTGTTTGTCTTCTTTCCCTATTGTTTATATCAGTTTATTCTCTTCATGAGATTTAGCATAATCATCAAATTTTCATCACGGTTCAAATTGATTTGTTTGGTTCCTGATTCGGTGTTTAGTTCTCAAATATAAAATGTTATGATTGAAGTACTTATTATATTAAAAAACACACTAGATTTCAAATTAGAAATTTGATTTTGAAATTAAATAATGTAACAGTACATGTAATGTTGTCTTTTGAACATAAAGCAATATTATATGATGGATTTCTTGATTTTTTTTTTCACTTAAAACAGAATCTTTCTTGCTTTTAGGATATTTCGAAAATTATATTTAGCATTCATTTTTCATGAAATTTATGTCAACTAAACAAAATTTTTTCCTAAAACATAAAAAATTCTTGCTGCTTTACCCAAGCAAAATTTTATCAAGACCATTTACCATTGTCTATAAAAGATGTGAAATTGAAGGATAAATAATAAAGTGTGAAGAAAAAAAAAACACAAAAAATTACAGTGATTCGACAATATATTTACGTCTATATTACAAAAATATTCCGTACCGTACCATGAGGGCTTCGCCCTCACACCCCCAACTTATCCCTAAAGGCAATTGACCAGTACTCAATTGTTGTATGAACAAGATCCAATTACTATTACTATTTTTATTGTGTCAATAAATTGATTAAATCATAATTTTTAATGATTATTTATCTCGATAATAAAATATAATGAATTGCGTCGGTAGCTAGAGATCAGGAGCCAAATGTAATAACCAAAAAAAAAAAAAAAAAAAAAATCAACTCATAACATAACAAATTAGCATAACAATAAAAAATCAGTTCACATTGGTTGATGTGTTTAATCCAAACAGAAGTATTGAGCATTTCCTCTATTTTAAGTTAATGCATATTTCTCTGTCAGAAACAAAAACAACCATAATACGATAATTTTATTTATTTGATTTATATGCGAATATACATCCAGTTGACTATAATTCAGATGTCTGATATCATCATATTGCCTGCATTATATATTTATTTTATTTTTTGAATTCGATTACATGTAAAAATGTGGATACTATTGGACGGCAATGGATTATAAGTCCAGTGTCCAACCCAAGCCCAACAATTTTGGGTGAAATATCGAATCCGGGTATGAAGATAGAAGGTCACAAAAAGCAGTGGCTGATTCTTTAACAAGAAGAAACGACCACCTTGCGAATTCATTAATCTGACCAATGGCTCTCCAATTTCCGTGACTTCAAAGTTGGAAGTCAACGATAAATTTGTTTGTTTGTTTCATGATCCGACAACTTTTCTTCCACTTGCTTTGATTGCTTTTCAGACATTATTGTATGCTGGTGCACTGAATCAGTCCCATATTGCACCTATGATTTCGGGCAATACTAATATGTCTATTTTATTTTTCGTTTTCCTTTTTTATAATTGATTTTTTTTTTTGTTTCTAGTTGCGGCAGGTAGATCCACCGTGTCTAACTCAAAACGTTAACAACTATTAGCTTACATTTTTTTTTATTATTATTTTTTTATGAGAAGGACCGTGACTAATATAATAAATAAAAAAACATATCATTTGACAAAATTTATACATAACTAAAGTTAAAATGGGATAAATTTATTTATGTTATATGTATTTTTCGGATTCATTAATTGGGCTGGTAAAAGTCCATTTTAGGCCCGTCCAAGACCTGATAAGAAGGCCCAAAAGGGTTAACCCAGTCAAAGCCCATCAGATGAGGCTCAGTATTGACTTTGAAGCCCAGCAAGTTCTTCAGTTTGCTTAAAGGATCTTCCAACTGGCATCAACAGACCTATAAGCATAGCCAGGTCGCAGCTCGTCGCTGGCGCAGCTCGTCTCTCAGCGAGCTCGAGCTCGAGACCACCATGACACGTCAGCTCGTTCAAGTGCGTAATAAGCACAGTATCTTCCAGAACAGGCAGTTACTCAATCAAACCGTGATTTCCTCATCAGATATGGAGATCAATTCAAATTCAAAATTAGATCAACATTATCTTGAGATAATTATAGTAATTTCCTGATATTATCTAAATATATTAGGAAGCATAATTAATTTATAATTATTTTCCTTATTTTTCCCAATTGTTTAGGGAATGTAATTAATTCAGGATTCTCTTCCTGATTTGCTACAACCAGAATTGTAACGCCTCTTTCCCTATAAATAGGGATTAAGATCACTGTAACATAGAGAGACAATAATCAATATTACACTGTCACTCTGCAGAATTTAAAAGATAGACAGTCGTGGATGTAGGCCAATTATTGCTGAACCACGTAAAATCTTCGTGTTCCTCGTTTGATCATCTGTTTCTGTCTTTGTCTCTTCTTGGTATTTGTGCTTTCTCACATTGATTGCAGGTATTGGACATTGATTACTCGTCGACTGAATTCCAACGTCGACATTTTGGCGCTAGAAGGAGGGCCCAGACTGCAATCTTTTTCATCTCAATTCGTCAACTTCTGACGATATGGCAAAGACAAGATCAAACAGGTTCCTTGGAGATGATGACCAGGCGGAAAGTCACATGAATCAATCTCAGCAGAACTTACAGCCTGGGCAAGACGCAACCACGCATGCAGCAGGCCCGTCCCAAGGACAGATACTAAGGGCTGCACCAGGCATCCCTCCTCTACCTCACCGTCAAACGGTCCCAATTGCCCCGATGGTCGAAGGGCAGAATGCGTTGTTACAGAGGCAAGAAGCGTTGGAAGATACGGTTAGACAGCTCACAGAAGCCGTCAACATGTTGGTGCAGGCCCAGGTTCAGAACGTGACTAGGGTGGAAGTTCAGGCACCACTGGGAATGCCCCAACCTCCTGAACCGGCACGAAGGCCTGAAAGGCTAGCAAGGGAAGTCCCGCGACCTGCAGACTCAGCTCGCTCATCTAATGCGCGTTCGAGGGCCGGAAGACACCCTGTTCAACACGAAAGGGAGGTCGCACGTCCTGACAACCTGGTAGCAAGGCTGAGCCAGGATGGAAACAGGCGGATGGAAGTTGGTCAAGGCAGAGTCCGAACCGCAGCTCGTTATGCCGATGAGGTGGACGGACAGCAGGTAAGATCCCATCATCATGAGGGTCAATCCGAGGAAGACGAAAGGTATGACCCTGAACATCCGGCTCCAAGTCATGATCACAGGAGGAGATACGAACTCCGAGACCCCCAAGTAGAGGAGCTCCTCCGAAGGGTCCGGCAGTTGGAAGCGCGACCTGGAGTTCCGGAGCAGCGTGGGCTCTACGGAGATAGGACCCCATTCACAAGGGAGATTGAGATACAGCCTCTCCCTCCAAGGTTCAAGATGTCAACCATTCAGCAGTACAATGGGGACAGTGACCCATATGACCATCTTGACGCATTCAACGTTCAGATGGACCTGCAGACAGGAAGTCCGATGGTGAAGTGCCGAGTATTCCCCGCAACATTGGGGGATATTCCGAGGACGTGGTTCAAGAATCTCCCAGCTCGCAGCATAGGAAGTTGGGAGCAATGCCAACAGAAGTTCGTTGGTCAATACAGGGCACTGAGAAGGCAGCTCGCTCCATCCTGCCACCTAGCTACCATTTTTCAGCGTCAGGGTGAGTCGTTAAAAGAATACATCACCAGGTTTAGACGTAAGGTCGCGAATGTCGAGCATCCATCAGATGAAAGCATACTAACAGCGATCTCAGCTGGGTTGCGAAAGGATGGAAAGTTGTACGAGAGTATTTACAAGTCCCCAGTGAAGGATCTGGGAGAATTCTACGAGCGAGCTGCGAAAGAGATCAGGTGGGAAGAAACCTTCGGCCCGAAAAAGCAGAATCAGAAGAATGAAGCGGGCAGTTCCAGCCAGCCAAAGAGGAGAAACAATGGCCGGAATGAAGAAGGAAGGAACAATGGCTCAAGTAATCAGATCGCCAAAAGAGCGAGAAGAGAGCCAAGGTATGAGCGACCTCAGCGTTGGGGTCACCAGGAAGGATACAGCGTCCTGACGACATCACCGGACAGGATTTACGATGCCGAGCGGAATAAGGAGGATTTTGGGAGGCCCAATCCTATAAGGGCTCCAATTCAGCACAGAGACCAGAACAAATTCTGTGCCTATCATAATGAGGTCGGGCACAGTACCTCAGATTGTTGGGCGTTGAAGAACGCCATTGAAAAATTAATCAAGCGAGGTCGCTTGGGAGAATATGTGGCAAGACCTACTGACCAGCGACCTCACCAGCAACGACCTCAACAGCAACAGCCAACACACCAGCAACAGCCCCAACGAGCTTCCGAGCAAGATCAGGAACCTGCGGTAAGAACCATTTTTACTATTTATGGTGGCCCTCATATTGCAGGTGATTTCAACAGATCGCATGAGAGATACGTCCGAGAGGCGAATCATTCATTTCAGATCAATGGGTCGGAGGGACCCACTAAAAGAGCGAAGCCGACCTCGGACGAGATCGTATTTACAGAAGAAGATGCTAGAGGAGTGATCTGTCCTCATAATGATGCGCTGGTTATACGAGCTAAAATCAGCAATATGGAAGTTAGGCGCATCATGATCGATACCGGAAGCTCGGTGAACGTGATGTATAGGAGCTGTTTTGACCAGATGGGGCTGCGAACAGAGCAAATGAGGCCATCCCCGGAGCCTTTATTCGGATTCACTGGAGATGCTGTGGTACCAGTAGGACAGATTAAGCTGCCACTGACTCTAGGGGAGGTAGGTCGTCAGGCAACAACCTTGACAGATTTCTTGATAATCGATTGCCCATCAGCATATAACGTGGTCCTCGGAAGACCTGCTATGAACGAGTTGGATATGGTTACTTCGACCAGAACTCTGACAGTGAAGTTCCCAACTCCTAATGGCATCGGATGTGTTCGAGGAGAACAACACCTAGCTCGTCGTTGCTATGAAGATGCTGTGAAGATGAGTGTAAGAGGAAAGAAGGTGAACGTGGTCTCAGGAGGCGAGCCACGAGCTATGACTGAGAAGGGAGTCAGTCACGACCTGGACCCTCGCGAAATAGATGCAGACCGAGCTACTGGTCCAATTGAGGAGTTAGAAGATGTACCAGTCAGCGAAGTAGATCCTGAGCGATGCTTGAAGCTGGGAAGAGGATTAACTCCGGAGCTGAGAATCCAGCTCGCTGACTTCCTAAAGGCGAACTTGGATGTGTTTGCATGGAATCATGAGGACATGGTGGGAATAGATCCAGAGGTGATGTCTCACAGGCTGAATATTGATCCTCATTTCAAGCCAGTTCGTCAGAAGAGAAGAGCAATGACAGGGGAACGATACTTAGCACTAAAGGAAGAGGTAGACAAGCTTCTGGTTAACAAGTTCATCAGAGAAGCTTACTACCCGACCTGGGTCGCCAACCCCGTGCTAATGAAAAAGAAGAACGGGAAGTGGAGAACTTGCATCGACTTCACCGACCTAAACAAAGCATGTCCCAAAGACAGTTTTCCCCTGCCAAGGATAGATTAGCTCGTGGATGCTACAGCTGGCCACGAGCTCCTGAGCTTCATGGATGCATATTCGGGATATAACCAGATCCCAATGAAGCCCGAAGACGAAGAGCACACCTCGTTCATGACTGATCGGGGGCTATATTGCTACAAGGTAATGCCCTTCGGTTTGAAGAATGCTGGAGCGACCTATCAACGCTTGGTGAACATGATGTTCAAAGAACAAATTGGAAAAACCATGGAGGTTTATGTGGACGATATGCTGGTGAAATCCAAGCAGATAGGTGACCATGTTAACGACCTGAGAGAAATGTTCCAAATTCTGAGGAGCTATCAGATGAAGTTAAACCCGCTCAAATGTGCATTTGGAGTAGCTTCTGGGAAGTTCCTGGGCTTCATGGTCAACAGTAGGGGAATTGAAGCAAACCCTGAGAAGATCAAAGCACTGATTGACATGAGGTCGCCTACCAGGGTGAAGGACGTACAGAGCCTCAATGGCCAGGTCGCAGCATTGAGTAGGTTCATTTCGAAAGTGACAGACAAGTGTGTCCCTTTCTTTGACATTCTGAAGAAAGCAAAGAGTTTTGAGTGGACCGAGCAGTGTGAAGTAGCTTTCCAGCAGTTGAAGGAGTATATGGGACGAGCTCCACTTCTTTCCAAACCCAAAAAAGAGGAAAAGCTGATTTTATACTTGGGAGTGTCGAAGCAGGCTTCGAGTGCCGCACTGGTGAGGGAAGAAGAAAAGATGCAGCTTCCGGTCTATTATGTGAGCAAACGGTTACAGGATGCTGAAACCAGATATTCGCAGATGGAGAAACTGGCTTACTGCCTGGTGATTGCATCAAGGAAGCTACGACCTTATTTTCAAGCTCATACCATCGAAGTCCTCACCAAGTATCCGTTGAAGCAAGTTTTGCAGAAAGCAGACACCTCAGGTCGTTTGTTGAAATGGGCAGTGGAGCTCGCGCAGTTCGATATCCAATTCAAACCGAGGACGGCAATCAAAGCTCAGGCTCTGGCAGATTTCATTGCAGAATTTACAGGACCTGTGGATGATGAAGCTGAGTCTTCTGAAGATCCGACCTGGGAGCTTTTTGTTGATGGATCGTCCAGCGAACAGAGGGCTGGAGCTGGAATTTTACTTATCAGCCCCGAAGGCCACAAAATCCTTTGCGCTCTAAGGTTTGGCTTTCAGGCAACAAACAATGAAGCTGAGTATGAAGCACTACTTGCAAGACTACGTTTGGCTAAAGAGATGCGAGCTGAACGCTTGAAGATCTTCAGTGACTCACAGCTCGTCGTCGGCCACGTAATGGGAGAATATCAAGCTAGGGGATCAAAGATGGCCCTCTACCTCCAAAAAGTACACGAACTGCTGGGTGCATTTCAGAAGTACGAAGTGAAGCAAATCCCACGGGCTCAAAACTCGCATGCTGATGCACTAGCTCGCCTCGCAACTACACGAAATGCAGATTTCCTTGGGGCGATCCCAGTTGAGTTCCTACCAGCTCTAAGTACGGAGGAAAAGAATATGACGATGGCCATAATTGTGCAGCCTGATTCCTGGATGAGTTCGTTACTCAGCTATTTGCAGGATGGAAAGCTTCCCAGCAACAAGCTGGAAGCCCGACGTCTACGAACTAGAGCAGCCAGGTATTGCATCTATGATGATGCGCTGTACAAGAAGGGGTTCTCAGCTCCACTGCTAAGATGTATTGATGGTCTTGAATGTGAAACAGTAATAAGGCAAATACATGAAGGCGATTGCGGGAACCACGCTGGGGGGCTGTCTCTAGCTCAAAAAGCACTACGTCAAGGCTTCTACTGGCCCACTATGAGGCAGGACGCCATCAACTTAGTGAAGAAATGCGACAAGTGTCAGAGGTTTGCTCATATTCCGCGAGCTCCGCCAGCTTACCTCCAACAGATGGTGAGCCCGTGGCCCTTTGCGATCTGGGGGATGGACCTGATCGGACCCCTACTGATGGCTTGGGGAAGATGCAAACATGCGGTGGTCGCGGTAGATTACTTCACCAAGTGGGCGGAAGCAAAGGAGTTAGCTGAAATCTCCACGGCAAAGATTGAGAAGTTTGTGTGGAGCAATATAATTTGCAGGTTCGGAGTCCCACAGCAGATCGTGACTGATAATGGGACCCAGTTCGCTAGCGACCAGTTTCTCAGGTTTTGCAATGACCTCAAGATTGTTAAGAGCTTTTCAGCAGTGGATCACCCACAAGCCAATGGCCAAGTTGAGGCAGTGAACAAAATCATCAAGCAGACCCTGAAAATGAAACTGGAAGCAAAGAAAGGAGCATGGGTAGATAAGCTTCAAAAAGTATTGTGGTCTTACAGAACCACAGCTCGCAGCTCCACTGGCGAGACCCCATTCTCAATGGTATATGGATCTGAGGCTATGATCCCAGCTGAGTTTGAAATTACCTCACAAAGAACAGCGACCTTCAATCCAAACAACAACGATCAGCTACTTGCCACAAACCTGGACCTGCTTGAAGAGCACAGGGAAGCAACCAGGCTAAGGGTAGCTGTCTATCAGCAAAGAATAGCGAGGTACTACAACAAGTATGCTCGGATTCTCAGATTCAATGTGGGAGACTTAGTATTACGTCTTATTCTGCCTGGAGCCCGCAAACCAAGTGATGGATCCTTAGGCCCAAACTGGGAAAGACCATATGTTGTCACAGCAAGCTTGGGGAATGGGGCTTATCATTTAGCTAACAATGAAAATGGAGCTGAGGTCCCTCGAGCATGGAATGCCGAACATCTCCGCCCTTATTATCAGTAAAACTCTTTGTAATATGTAATTCAAAATTATTCTTGTTAATGAAAGCTCCATTTCCCCAACTTGCGACTCAATTCACTTCACTATGGCGAAACGGGCTGCGAGTTAAATAGCTCGCCTAAAGAGCCAAAAAAGCAGGCGAAGTGACGACCCCTGCATAGCTCGCTATAAAAATAAAGAGCCAAAAAAGCAGGCGAGGTGACGACCCCTGCATAGCTCGTTATAAATGAAAGAGCCTAAAAAGCAAGTGACTAAGTGTAAACCCCTAGCTCCGACTTCTAAAGTCCCAACGTTAGAAACTGAGGTAGAGAGATAATATATAACTCTCTACGTTTAATTGATTTAATTTCATAACCTTCGAAATATATTCATTTAGAATACGATGAAATTCGTCGTATTAAAAAGTTTAGTAACGTCCCAATGAAAATCTAAGTCCAGAAATTCGAGATGTTAGTAGATGATAATCGAATTAAAATTCGATTAAAAAGAGAGAGTCAAGATTTATAAAATAAGCTTAGTTTTTTTTTATATATATAATTCAAGCTTGACGATCGAAGGAAAATGTTAATGAAATGAGAATTTAAAACAAGTATAGAGGGGCTAATATGAGAATTAAAGAAAGGAAATGAGAGTTTAATAAAATTAAAAAGAAATGGGACAAGATGCAATTAGTAAAAGTTGTTTATTATATAAACACTACTCAGCTGAAATTTTCAGCACAAAAAACACAAACAAAAACAGTCAACCGAGAGACAGTCGAGAGAAATCGAGAAAGGGAGAGAAAGAGTAGCTGCTGCCGTGAGCCAAGGAAAGGAAGAAGCCAAGAAGAGGGAGAAGGAGTCTTGAGCAGCAAAAAACCGTCCAGACCAGCAAAGGAATAGAGCAGGACAGCAGCAGATCGCGAGCTGGGCGCGAGTAGAACCAGTCGCGCGAGGAACTGACGCGAGTTCCAGCAGGACAGCTCGCGTGAGGAAGATCCAAGGCAGTAAAACTGCAGGTTCTGGGCAGCAAAGGAAGAGGACGAGCAGAAGAGGAGAGGTACTGGTCTGGTCGAGCAGAAACAGAGCAGAAACGGACGCAAACAGCAAGCGAAACAGACCCAGACGCGAGCTGGAACAGAATCGCGACGGGGTGCAGCAAGCTGGTCGGCCTGGGGAGAAATAACCTCCCAACCAGCCTTCCATCCCCTCAATCCACCTCCTAGGGTCCCTAGTAAGTCATCCACACTCTCCAAGCAAGCTCTAAATGAGATTTCAATTCATTTTCTTTAAACTTTCTGCTGAAATAAAACAGAAATTTGGTGACAGCCCCTTGTGTTGATTTTGTTGTTTTGGTTGGTTAGATTGCTCTTAAATCTTGTTAGAACCTTAGGAGATTGTTATAGAATCATCGAGGATGAGTTTTGGGTGTAATTGATGCCTTAAATTGATGTAAATGGGCTGTTACACCCTCCCTCAAAATAAAAACCGAGATTGGTGTTTTATGCACACCAAGTGATTGACAAAAAGTGTGAGTGAGTTTGAGAGCTTTGGATGACAAAGTTATGTTTATGTGAGTGTTGAGGACTTGAAGAGCAGTAGATAACCTTGAGTTTATATGGTTTTGAACTCAAAATTTGGTATGAAAAAAACATAGAAAAGCATAGAGAGGCATGTAGAGATCAATAGAGCAAATTTGACAATTTTGCAATCCCGAGTGGAATTTTTGAGCTATAGAAGACCTGACCAAAACTGACCTATATGGGGGTGTTCTATACCTCAAATGATGCCTAGGAACCATAGAAAACCATAGGTTTTGGAACGGATCGAATCCGATAAAAATTGTGCAAGTTATGCACAAAATAGTGCCGTTAGAGCTCTGAGAAGTGAAACGGTTAGCTTAATGCAATTTTTATGGCACGAAATGAGTTTGGTTAGTCATTATTAGTTAAATGAAGTTTAGTTATGGAAGAAAATCTAGCGTCGCTAAACCGAAACCAAGAGTTTGCAAAACGGGCACTTAATTGCGCCCGAAAGTGTCCAAAACGGACGTTTTCCTTAAATTTGACATAGCAAACGATAATATTTCTCAATGAAATTTGTCGTGTGACTAGAATGGGATATAAGTGAGCCGTAGGAAAAAGAACGAAGGAAAACGGAGTCCCGGGCAGTGCGTAGCAGTGCACACTGTCAAGGGCTGTCCGTTTAAATAAAAATTGTGATTTTTCATTTTAAGCCTCCGACAAGTAAAGGGACCGTGTGGGGATATCCCTAGGGGTCCAAAACTAAAACTTTTCCACAAGAATCGGGATTAGAGAGTCTCGATTGAGTAGAAACAAGTTAGGAGGATATATAGAGAAAAATGATCTTAGTTGAGATTCTTGACCTTATAGTTGAGAATTGATTTTTGTTATTAATAATGATGAGAAAATATTGTGTAGGTGACGAGCCTCGTCGAGACGCTTGACACGGAGTGATGCGGCTTCGAAGTAAGTGGTTCGCCACTTAATAGCTTTGTAAATTATTATACCATTTCTTGAATATGTTAAAGGAATACAGTAGCTAAAGAATGAATGAAATAATACATATAATGATGTAGTTAAAGTTTAAGCATATGGATTCTTATGGAATTCATATGCTACTAGAAAGTGATAATGAGTTGCTTGTAAAGAAAATGGAATAAAGAAAGTGTTCAAAATTTTTAAACTAGTGACATTTGTGCTTTTGCACCTAAAGAAATGTATTATAAAAACCCATGTGTACACCTTAAAAGCTATGAGATTTAGCGTTACGTGACGATGCAGAGAATTCCGTCCGTAATCGCTCAGTTTATAGAAAAGTATAGCGCTACGTTGCGATGCAGACAATTCCGCACGTAGTTGGTTAGTTGACAGTTAGCGCTACGATGCGATGCAGTAAATTCCGCTCGTAGTCGTTGAGAGATTTAGCACTACATTTGCGATGCAGAGAATTCCGCATTGTAGTTGTTCAGTGATGAGTTTAGCGCCCTACGTACGATGCAGTAAATTCCGTAACGTAGTGGTTGAGATGCATTAGTAAGCTTCACGTTGGCGTTAGTTATAATCGCCCGTGATGGTTAGAATGAGTCAAGGATACACATGGAAGAGTTTTAAAGAAAATTTTAAGACTTGAAATTTTATATGTCAGTATGTGTGATATGATATCCTATGATGTTATCGCACTAACTTGTTGTTCGTTTTGTAGCTTGTTTGTTTTTATTGCGTGCCATCGTCGGACGAGATCGAGATCTTTTGTTTGTACATACATTGGTAGGTGGGCGATAGCGCAAGACGTGTATATACATTTTTGTATATGTATTTAACCTATTAACTTTTGAATTACATTGATGTTGAATTTGTATGTTGTAAATATAATCATGCATTCTATATATATAGTTCATATATGTACATGTTGAATTTGAATTCATTGTTTATGCTTATGAAATGGTGATGATTGATGCATGATTGAGAATAAAGAAGTTGGGAGGTGTTCAGAAATAGTCGAAGTGTCCTTTTCCTTACAGATTAAATTTTGGTTTATCAAAAACGCAGTCGTTATGCTGCCGAAATTTTTATAACATGAATTTGAAATAGAATCAAAGAAAAGGTTTATCCCTCCCAACCAGTAACAGATAAAATCAAATCACTAAGTTTTAATGAGTAAACCGGATAAAGAAAGATAGGGTTCGCTTCCCGGATGTCTTCGATCCGACGAGTCGGTTTCGAGGAATCCGTTGAAGTGCCCGGTCGGATCCTCCAGACAAGAGTTTAGATAAGGTCTGGGAAGGGTCCTGTCACTAAGTGTCCTTGCATAGCTCGCCTAAAGAGCCAAAAAAGCAGGCGAGGTGACGACCCTTGCATAGCTCGCTATAAAAATAAAGAGCCAAAAAAGCAGGCGAGGTGACGACCCCTGCATAGCTCGCTATAAATGAAAGAGCCTAAAAAGCAAGTGACTAAGTGTCCTTGCATAGCTCGCCTAAAGAGCCAAAAAAAAAAGCAGGCGAGGTGACGACCCCTGCATAGCTCGCTATAAAAATAAAGAGCCTAAAAAGCAAGTGACTAAGTGTCCTTGCATAACTCGCCTAAAGAGCCAAAAAAGCAGGCGAGGTGACGACCCCTGCATAGCTCGCTATAAAAATAAAGAGTCTAAAAAGCAAGTGACTAAGTGTCCTTGCATAGCTCGCCTAAAGAGCCAAAAAAACAGGCGAGGTGACGACCCCTGCATAGCTCGCTATAAAAATAAAGAGCCTAAAAAGCAAGTGACTAAGTGTCCTTGCATAGCTCGCCTAAAGAGCCAAAAAAAAGCAGGCGAGGTGACGACCCCTGCATAGCTCGCTATAAATGAAAGAGCCTAAAAAGCAAGTGACTAAGTGTCCTTGCATAGCTCGCCTAAAGAGCCAAAAAAACAGGCGAGGTGACGACCCCTACATAGCTCGCTATAAATAAAGAGCCTAAAAAGCAGAGGGCTAAGTGCCCCTGCATAGCTCATCAAACATTCTGATAAACCAATTACTTATACCTACAAAATTTTATTAAGTTGGTAAAACAAGTAATTACTTTAATTATTATCAGATTTTGGGTTCATTGATTATCAGCTCGCAAGAAATGTGAAGAGCATAAAGTATATTATATATAGCCTGAAGAACAGTCAACGCAGAAAGATAATGAAAGAAATTTTCATTAAGTATGAGAACTTGTTACAAGTTGAAAAAATTGAAAAAATACATGAAAAAGGAAAGAAAATGAGCTATTAGTTCTGAACAGGAGGATCTGGGTTAGCCAAAGGTTCTGGACCAGCGGTAGACGAGGCAGCTTTTGCTTTAAAATCCTCAACGGTTTCAGGCCCTATGTCCCCAAAGATAGAAAAATCCATTCCTGGATGGGACATCCACAATGTGTAGAGGAAATCACGACCTGTTCTTGCCTCGGCCTCGTCCCTTGCATCTGCAACCCGCACTTCCAGTTCTTGAGCTGCTTGCTCTCTGAAGACCGTCAGCTCTTCGAAGGCATTATCAGCGAGACGATTGACGACCTCAGCCTCTTTCTTCATGTCTTCAATTCGCTGCTCCGCAGCCTCAGCTCGCTGAATAGCCTCCCCCACTTGCTGCCTAAGCACCTCAGCTCGTTTGGTTGCAGCCTCCTCAGCACTTTTAGCTGCAGCTCTCATCTCATCAGCTCGCTTCTTAGCCTCCTCGGCCTGTTTCTCGGTAGTTTCAGCTCACGCCAGAGCAGCATCGACCTGGCGATGAAGCACTTCAGTCTTCTCTTCTGCAGCTGAAGCCCGCTGCTCGTCCAGTGCAGCCTGTTGCTCAGACTGCCTCAGATCTTCTTTCACCTTAAGCAGCTCATCCTTTAGCATGGCGTGCTTATTTTCCATTTTCTTCAAGGCCTCTTCAGCTGCTTGCCTTGCAGCGTTTGCCTCAGCGATCTGAGCTTCCTGACCTTCTATTCTGCCCGAGGTTAAGCGAGCTAAATCGTCAGTAGCAGCCTCCAAGTCGAATTCCAGCTTCCTAATCTCATCCTTGGTAGCCCTTGTCTCCCTTCTTCGCTTCATTGCAGCAAGGGCACCCTGGAAATTATGAACAGATTAAAATCTAGTCAAGTAAGGGAATCAGCAGATGAGGAAAAATAACTTACCAGCATGCAATGGCGGGCCGCGAACTCATCTAGATCCTCGCCCTTAAGACACCTATTTTCCAAGACATTCGTGTGATTGAGCATAATTGTTGCCCAGTTGTCAAGGAAGGAATTCAAGTATCTTCCTCTAGGACCCAGCTCGATGTCTGATCTGGTTGGTGAAGGAGTTCTCTCGCGCTCCGGGATATCGCGTGCATCATCATAAGAACCACCGCGTCGCGATACAACGGTACGCCTAGTCGCATGCCCGCTGGGGCCAGCTCGGGTTGCCTGGTGAGCAACCTTAGAAGGAGCATCACCTTTTCCAGGCTGCGAGCTGGAAGTCGGAGGTGACTGAAGATTTGCAAAAACATTTGAAAGAGGCACCTCGCTAGGAGCAGCAGTTGAGGAAGCAGTGGCTTTAGCAGCAGCATGCACCTCGCTGGGAGCAGCGGTCGCAGGGGCAGTAGCTTCAGTGACAACAGGCACTTCGTTGGATGCGGCGACCGCAGGAGCCTGGTCTTGGACAGATGGTTTAGAGCGTTTTGAGGGTGCTGCTGGAGTGGCCAAGTCTTCGGCAGGCCGTTTTGTTGAAGGAATTGAGGAAACTTTAGATACAGTGGGACTTGCAGGAGGAGATTTCATGAGTACAAGTTTCCTCCTGTTGGCTGGGAGTTTTGTAGAAGAAGGAACAGGGGCTGGAACACGAGCTGGGGATGGCAGTGAAGCCCCTGGAGTAGATATGTGATGTGGAGAAGAGGATGAGTCAACCTGTGCAGTAGGGGCTGCAGGGGCTGGGTCTGATCCTGTCCGAGCTGGAGCAGGAATTGAAGAAGAAGGTTTTTTAGACGCACCCTTTGAAGTGGTGCGAGTTGAAGACGATTTCGCCTTCGTTGGTGTGCGAGCTGAAGATGATTTTGCTTTAGATGAAGCGCGAGCAGGAGCACTTCGAGATGAGGTCTTCCGAGCTGGAGAAGGTAAGCGAGTGTCATCCTCTGATGATGAAGAGACTGATTGCGGAGGTCGGGAAGCAGACGCATCCTGAACTGGAACCTCAAAAACATAAGGAAGTCTAGGTTTGTCACTCATCTTGCCTATATCTTCCTCAGCTCGCAGAAGAAGGGATTCCTTAGGAGGAGCAAGGCTGTAAGCTTTAAGGATAGCATCGTCGAATTTGATGCTGGTACCTGCGTCCTCTGAGTTCGCGAGCTTGTCAAGAGCTCGTTCCTCCTCGTCGCTGAAAAGAGACTCGTCCATTTTCAACACTGCATAGCAAATAATTAAAAGATGGTAATAAAGATACAAAATAACCTCAGCTCGCTATATTTTCCTTTATGAATACCTGGTTTCAGGACAAAGCTGAAATTTTGGAGATCTGCGAGAGAGGGGCACGAGACATAAAACCAGCTCGTCTTGTACGGCCCGACGTTGGATTTGCCCTTTGCTTCTCCTTTGGGCAAGAGATCTTTGTATTGCGACTGACGGGCTGTAAGGTAGTAGATGCCATCCGGTTTCTCTCCTTCTGCTGTACTCAGAGCCTTGAAGGAATAGAACTGTTGTATAATTTTTGGTGTAGGGGGGCGAAGGCCGTTTCTAAGAAAGACCATGGCCAGCGAGGTCAACTGCGCATATGAGTTTGGAGTTAACTGGAATGGCGCGAGCTTGACCTTGTTAAGAAATGCGATCAAGTACGGTGGAATGGGGAACTGCAACCCTTGCTCGAAGTGCTGAGTGCTGACAGCAATGAATCCCCTGGGCGGATAACACGCATGATTGCTTGAATCAGGCAGCAGTATGCGGCAACCAAAAGGGATATGGAATTGCTTGACAAGTCCTTCCACCTCAGGACGCTTCAACGATGTGGGATGACGAGCGAGCGCATCACGAGCCTCTCTTCCCTGTATAGCGTGAGCTCGGGCTTTATCATGCTTACGAGCTTCATTGCTTGGAATCATTCCCTTGCGAGTTCCGCTTGAAGACATCTGAACAAGTTAAAAAACCAGATTGAGTCAGAAGAAGAAATGCCATGACTAATAAACTCAAAACTCAGAATAATGAAGGTACAACAATGGTGGTGAAACAAAATAAACTTAAAGCAGAAAGTTTTGTCTTACCTTGAATCGTTGATGAGATTGAAGAGACAACGAGTAAGGACGTTGATTTCGTGAAAAGGCAGTAGGTCCTGATTGCTTGAAAGTTTGAACACTTGTTTGCTTCAATGGAAATGGCGGATGAAAGAAGAAAATGAAAAGAGTTTCCATCAGTTTATATAGACAAACGAGCGTGAACCCCAACCGTCAGATCTTGGAAAAGAGTAACAGTCATAAATCTGACGGTGCAGCGCGAAACGTGGCTTTGGAAATCATGCAGCCGTCAGTTGAAAGACGTGCGCATTAAATACGCGTGTAAAGGACGTGCAGGCGTCGCTTCAGTTACCATCTGCATGATCGCCACGTGTCAAAACTGAAAAGGTGGAATTTGAAAGTGCACAGAGGCAGTTATGAGGGTAAGCGTGCTAAGGAAGTCAACTTTTACCAGCAAGTTCAAGCTCCCAGCTCGCTGAAGCGAACTGAGAGCTGGGGGGCTAATGTTATATGTATTTTTCGGATTCATTAATTGAGCTGGTAAAAGTCCATTTTAGGCCCGTCCAAGACCTGATAAGAAGGCCCAAAAGGATTAACCCAGTCAAAACCCATCAGATGAGGCTCAGTATTGACTTTGAAGCCCAGCAAGTTCTTCAGTTTGCTTAAAGGATCTTCCAGCTGGCATCAACAGACCTATAAGCACAGCCAGGTCGCAGCTCGTCGCTGGCGCAGCTCGTCTCTCAGCGAGCTCGAGCTCGAGACCACCATGACACGTCAGCTCGTTCAAGTGCGTAATAAGCACAGTATCTTCCAGAACAGGCAGTTACTCAATCAAACCGTGATTTCCTCATCAGATATGGAGATCAATTCAAATTCAAAATTAGATCAACATTATCTTGAGATAATTATAGTAATTTCCTGATATTATCTAAATATATTAGGAAGCATAATTAATTTATAATTATTTTCCTTATTTTTCCCAATTGTTTAGAGAATGTAATTAATTCAGGATTCTCTTCCTGATTTGCTACAACCAGAATTGTAACGCCTTTTTCCCTATGAATAGGGATTAAGATCACTGTAACATAGAGAGACAATAATCAATATTACACTGTCACTCTGTAGAATTTAAGAGATAGACAGTCGTGGATGTAGGCCAATTATTGCCGAACCACGTAAAATCTTCGTGTTCCTCGTTTGATCATCTGTTTCTGTCTTTGTCTCTTCTTGGTATTTGTGCTTTCTCACATTGATTGCAGGTATTGGGCATTGATTACTCGTCGACTGAATTCCAACGTCGACAATTTCCAAACCAAATAAGAAAAAATTATTCACTTTTGGTTCAAAAACAAAAGCCATACATATTTAGCTCTAAACAAAATTTAAATTAATTTTAATCATTTTCAATCCACTAAAATATTTCATGTGCAATATTGTACATGAAATGTTTTATTTACATAAAATAGAATAATTAAAATTACATTTGAAATTAAAAATGAATAATTATATATTTTAAATTATTTTTTAATTATCCTTTATATTGCTATAAAATTTTTGAACTATTATAATATATTTTCGATTTATATGAGAAAATACTTTGAACTCACAATGTGTTACAAAATTTCAGTGAAATATGATCGACCAATCTAATGTGGTCATAAGTTACACGATTATAAATATATTACACTAAAATTTATTCTTCAAAAAGAAAAACACTAAAATGTAGAAGGATAAACAATAAAAAAGGAAAAAAAAAAAAAAAAAGAAGTAAAAATACATCGATCCTACTAGAACGGTTACCAAACCCGGAGAAAAAAAGGAGTCAGAATAGGATCTCTCACACTCAATCAATTATCATCTATCACACGTTGGCCTTATCTGATCCACTTGTAGATCAACACTGTTTTCTTTTTATTTTTTATTTTCAAAAAAACACAGGTTTGGTTGTGTGTGTCCCGCTGCAGAGTCACAGTGCACCCAAAATACTAGTAGTTTCATCAAGTCAAATATTTAGTGTCCAGGATCAGAAATTATTAATTATTCCGTCGATGACATCCCCACCAATGAAAACGACACTGACTCCTCATCAAAGTACGCGAAGCAGCGGATCCTCACTCTCCCCCACAAGAACGCAGCAGAGCCAAAACTCAAAAAGAGAGAGAGAGAGAGGCATCTTTTTCTCGGCCCTTTAACTATTTATTATTATTAAATAAAGAGAGGGACACGCAGTGTGGTGTATGTGGGACCCGCCATTTAGTGTTGGTTGTACTGTGTCGATTAAAATTTACTCTCTTTTATGGGCACCATACCATATCGTATCATATCATTTCATTCACTCAACTAAAAACCAAACACGTTCACATCAGCATCATCATCAGACACCATTTTCATCTACTACTTGTCTCAGCCTCCGTGCCCATTTTCCAGCAACCTTTTCTGTTCAGTGTTTGGCAAGTATTTATTGCTGTTGAAGTTTTATTTATTTATTTTTTTAATTTTTAATTTTTATTTGGGTTAATTGTAAGTTTGTTTGTGTGGGTCTAAATGTTGGATGTGGAAAGGTCAGTGGGTGAAATTTAGAATTGAACGATTAGAGCGGTTTGATAGGCGATTTGGGACGGTTTGGTAGTTGATTTTAATTTTACTGTTATGTGGGTTGCTCTTAATTGGAACCATGGGTGTGTTGGTGTACTGTTTTTGGACTTTTGGGCAAGAAGTGAAGCTGATTAGGGTTTCTTTTTGGGGTTTTTTTTAGCTCTGATCTGTCACTTGAATTAGCTGTGGTTTTCTGGGTTTTGTGCTGATTTTGTGTGATATTAAGCTCAATTGCTGGATTTGGAGCTTTGAATCGTGTTATCTGGGTTTGATCAATGGAAACTAGATTGAGAAGTGAAGGTCATCATTTTTATGGTATGAATTCAATGGATTTACGGGCTGTTGGTAAGAGAACTCTAGAGTGGGACTTGAATGATTGGAAGTGGGATGGTGATCTGTTTATGGCCAACCCATTGAATCCGGTGCCTAACAATAAGATGGGTCAGCAATTTTTTCCAGTTGTGGCGCGGAACTCATCGAATAGTTCATCGTCATGTTCTGATGAAGTGAATCTGGGAATTGAGAAGGGGAAGAGGGAATTGGAGAAGAAAAGGAGGGTTGTTGTAGTTGAAGATCATAATTCGTATGAGGAGGCGGGTGGACTTGCTTTGAAGCTTGGTGGGAATGGTTATCCGGTCAATGAGAGGGAGGTGGGGAAATGGGTGGGAACTAATGGGAAGAAGACTAAGTTTGGTGGAAGTACTTCGAATCGTGCAATTTGTCAGGTGGAGGATTGTGGGGCTGATTTGAGCAGCGCCAAGGATTATCATAGGCGGCATAAGGTGTGCGAGATGCATTCCAAGGCCAGTAGGGCACTCGTGGGAAATGTTATGCAGCGGTTTTGTCAGCAATGTAGCAGGTGAGCGCTTGTTTGTCCCGTCATTTGATTTTGTATTAGATATTTATCTTGTAATGGAGTGATGGTTTTGGTAATTTATATTTGATAGGATAGCTTATATGATCTGATGTCCTGTTAAATGGAGCATACTCTAGCTGCTCGTCTAGAGCATACAAACTGTAAAATACTTATACATCACCTTAAACAGTTCTAAATGATATTTTGTTGAAACTTTTGGCAGGTTTCATGTACTTCAGGAGTTTGATGAGGGAAAGAGAAGTTGTCGCAGACGTTTGGCAGGCCATAATAAACGCAGGAGGAAAACAAATCCGGATGCTGTTGCCAATGGGAATTCACTAAATGATGATCAGACTAGTGGTTATCTGTTGATAACTCTTTTAAGAATACTTTCTAATATGCATTGTAAGTAGCTTACCTTTTCTCAAGATGATCATGAAACTTATTCGTATGTAAATTTTTATGTGTTTTCCTTATATTACCTTGAGGTGTATCTAAATGTCATGGAATTTCGTGACCTGTTATTTTCCTGCTTATGCGTCTTTTTTCTTCATTCCTGTGGTATTAGATTGAGATGACATCTTTATTTTCCTATGAGATAAAATAGAACATGTCTGTAGCATAGATTCAATAAGAATGTATGGTTCTTTGTTTCTCAGATTTGTGCTTGTGTCGTGCCTGTAAAGACTTTTGCAATGTATGCTGGGAAGATTCTAAATTAGTGTCATATTTAATGTAAAAATCTGCAATGATGATGATAAAGGGCCTGCCTGGTTTGTCAAAATCCAATTCATGTCAAATATCTGATTTGAAAGTTTTTTGCTTCATAAGTTTTGTTCCCGTGGGGAAGGGAATGGAAGGTGTTGAGAGAAGAAGTGCAAGATCCGAGATATAATTTTATTATTTTATTTTAATTGAAATGTTTCTGCCTGGATATTTTTTTGTGTAATTGCTACGTTGTTTGGTTGAGTAATCTTGCCGTCAATTGCAGCCAATAGTTCAGACCAGAAAACAGATCAGGATCTGTTATCTCATCTTCTAAGGAGCCTTGCAAACCCAGCTGGTGAACATGGAGGAAGGAACATCTCTGGGCTTTTGCAGGAACCTCAAGATACCTTGAATGATGGCGTTTCTGTTGGCAATTCTGATGTAGTTTCGACTTTGCTTTCACATGGTCAAGGTCCTCCTAAGCCATTTAGACAACATCTCTCTGAACCTGTGTCTGAGATGCCACAGCAAGGGGCACGTGCCCATGGTGCAAGGGGTGTGGCAGTCCAAGATGGCACCACAGGGGGGGCCAAAATGAATAATTTTGATTTAAATGATATATATATAGACTCAGATGATGGCACAGATGATGTAGAGAGATCGCCCATCCCTGTGAATTTGGGAACCGGCTCCCTTGATTGCCCTTCATGGATACAACAAGATTCGCAGCAGTCAAGTCCACCTCAGACAAGTGGGAACTCAGATTCAGCATCAGCCCAGTCACCTTCTAGTTCCAGTGGATATGCTCAGGTAAATGCTGCAGAATGCACATGTTAGTTGCCTGATTGAAATCATCTATATTCTACCGAGATAGAACTCGTTTATGACATAACCAACTGAGGCATTCAGTCACATGTTAGTTTGTCAATAAATCGTCTTTGTATAGAATATATGCATTATATCATGAAGTTGCTTAATTTTTAACAAATTATACTTTGTTGCTTTGACCATTTCAGAGTCGTACAGATCGAATTGTGTTTAAGCTATTTGGAAAAGAACCAAATGACTTTCCTCTTGTTCTACGAGCACAGGTACTTTTAACTTTAAAATCAATTGAGTGCATTTAGGGTTATCGGTAAGAATATTTACTCGAAATCTTTGAACTTCCAGATTCTTGACTGGTTATCTCACAGTCCTACTGACATGGAGAGCTATATTAGGCCTGGCTGTGTCATTCTGACTATATATCTTCGCCAGGCTGAAGCTGCATGGGAGGAAGTAAGCTTTACCTGCATGAAATCCTATACGTCGATCTTTTTCTTTCTGCTTTTGTTTTCTCTTCTTCTTAACATTTTATTCTGAGAAATGGTTTTTGGACTTACTGCTCTTGCTTGCCTGTCGCAGCTTTGCAGTGATCTGAGTTTCAGTTTGAGTAGGCTTCTGAATCTTTCAGATGACTCTTTCTGGACAACTGGATGGGTTTATGTTAGGGTGCAGAGTCAGATAGCATTCATTTATAATGGTTTGCTTGCCTTTTCATTTTTTTTATGTTTGTATTTCTTTATTTACATTGATTTTATGACTAATAGTTGAAAAAGTGGCAGTGCTACTGTGTGGAAGTCTAAGAATTTTTATCAACTGTTTTCATGCTGCAGGTCAGGTTATTGTTGATACAACCTTGCCTCTTAGAAGTAACAACTACAGTAGAATTTTAAGTGTCAAACCAATAGCAATATCTGCATCAGAGAGGGCTCAATTTTTAGTTCAAGGCATCAACTTGGCTCGACCAGCTACAAGGTCTGTTGTCCATCCTAGAATGAATGTTTCTTGCATCGTTTTGACACTTCAATAAATATAGAACTGCATATGAAAAAATATTTAGTTTACATATATTCTGTTGTTTTTATTGGTTTGTTGCTTTGCAGTCTCTTCTATTTCTGAAACCTCCTTTTCCAGGTTACTTTGTGCTGTAGAAGGAAAGTATATGGTTCAGGAAACTACTCACGAGTTAATGAATGATGTCGATAGCTCCAAGGAGCATGATGAGCTCCAGTGTGTCAACTTTTCTTGCTCAATTCCTACAGTGACTGGAAGAGGATTTATGGAGGTGCATTTTGTTTTGTCTCTCATTACACAATTTCATTTTCCCCTCCCTTTCCCGTTGTGTTTTTGAGGGGGGATTTTGCTATACGTTAGCATCAAATCTATTGGTTTTTGTACATTTGGATGTGGTTTTATGTTTTAGTCTTTGTCTTTGATGCAAATATGGGTACTATCGTGTCAATTTGGATATATGGCTCTCTGGAATTATTTATGCAATGTAACTAGTGCAACTTGGAGCCAGCTTTACTACTTTTAATAGTTGATAGCAACAAAAATTCTATCTTATTAATTTTTTTATTGTTATATGATATTCAGGCATTGTTCTACGAGTATACATGATCCTGTCTTCTTGCCATTCTTCCATGCATGTTTGTCAGACTACATTGTCTTTTTGCTGATTAGAATCTTAACTTTGTCGCTACATATGTGAGATAGGTGGTGAAACCTTCAGGTTTAAAGTTCTTCTGCAAGTGTGTTATGTTGATTAAGAAAGCTAGAAAAGGAGTACATTAGAGGTGCCCTGACTTTTTTTGTTTTGTTCTTTACGGTTGGCTGTAGTAAATGGAAGAGGTGTAAGAAAAAGAAGAAAGATCATTGCTATTGCTCTTCTTGTCGTACTTTGATTCTTGAACTTTATACTCTTTACATTGAGTTCTTAGCATACAGAAAACACTATGATATCTGTCTTTCTCTGATCTTTGTCTTGTTTGTTTAGCATTTTTGTGCTTCTCTGTTTTTGTCCAGTCTCATGCGTACTTAGTTTGATTAACTCTGCCAATATGCTAAATTCTATTTAGGTACATTGTGATGGTATTTCTGGAGGATGTTAATTCCTGAGTTGGGCTCATTTTACTTTATTTATGTGTATATTCTGAAATTCATCATATGTTGTTTGTGAGTTTTCCTTTCTGTAACCAGGTCTAATTTTTGCTCAACTTTGTCAGATTGAAGATCATGGTTTCAGCAGCAGTTTCTTTCCTTTTATAGTTGCAGAGGAGGATGTTTGTTCGGAGATCCGTTCACTTGAAAATGCACTGGAGTTTACTGAGGCTGATGTAGATGTTGAGCAAACTGTCAAAACAGAATCCAGAAACCAAGCCATGGACTTTATTCATGAAATTGGTTGGCTCTTTCACAGAAGTCAATTAAGATCTAGACTTGGCCACATGGATCCTAATACAGACCTATATCCTTTAAGACGGTTCAAATGGCTAGTAGAATTCTCGATGGACCATGCATGGTGTGCTGTAGTAAAGAAACTTTTAAATATTTTGCTTGATGGAACTGTGGGTTCTGGGGAGCACCCTTCTCTGGACCTTGCATTGTCCGAGCTGGGACTCCTTCACAGAGCTGTGAGGAAAAATTGTCGGCCTCTGGTTGATCTCCTTTTGAAATATGTTCCTGAAAAAGTTTCAGACAAATTAGGATCTGAAAACAATGCTCAGGCTGATGATGGTCATGAAGGCTTCCTGTTTAGACCTGATGTCACAGGCCCTGCAGGTTTGACACCTCTTCACATTGCAGCCGGTAAAGATGGCTCTGAGGATGTACTGGATGCATTAACAGATGACCCTGGAATGGTAATTTATCTAATTCTTCTGTACATGATGGGAAAAAGATAATTGCATAATTAAAGTTTTTATCATAGACCCATGTTTGGTAAATTGAATTCATATTTAGTTGGTTCAAGCTTCAAATGGGTCATTTGCAAACCTTAAGTTATACAGAAGATGTTGTGGACAGGGCAGGTTAACCTTAGAAACACTCGATCAACCTTATGTTTTACACTCCCATATTTTATAATATTGTTTACAAATTTGTCTTGGATAGGTTGGTGTGGGGGTCGGGGTGGGTGGTCTTGATAGATTTGTAAGTGCGCACATGTAATCTTGTACACTTAATCCTGTCTGATCTGTTTGGTGATTCTTCTAGCTTTCTTACTGTGCTGGTGGCCAGTGCACCATTTTGGGTTTATCATATTGATTGTCACTTATATCTCACTGTTATAAAATAAGTGGTCGCTGTTCCCTGTAGAGCATAAATTCCTCGTTTTCTCTTTGTGAAAATTTATAGATTTAGGAATCACGAGCATTTATGTGCAGTTGAGAATATGGTGAATTGTGATGATAAGATATGCACTATTTTAAACATTCTTATTGGTCTATCTGTTTTAGGTGGGAATTGAAGCATGGAGGAGTGCTCGTGACAGCACAGGTTCCACACCTGAGGATTATGCTCGCTTGCGTGGCCACTATTCGTACATCCACCTTGTACAGAGGAAGATTAATAAGAGACCAGGTGCTGAGCATGTGGTACTTAACATGCCCACCATTATTGCAGAATCTAACACTAACCAGAAGCAAAATGATGAGTTGACAACCAGCTTTGAGATTGGACAGACAGCAGTAGGGCCCATCAAACGTCCCTGCCAGCTTTGCCATCAGAAGCTGGCTTGTGGAACCACAAGCAGGTCTATGGTTTACAGACCTGCAATGCTGTCAATGGTTGCCATTGCTGCAGTCTGTGTTTGCGTAGCTCTGCTATTTAAGAGCTGCCCAGAAGTTCTGTATGTGTTCCGCCCGTTCAGGTGGGAAATGTTAGATTTTGGAACAAGCTAAAATCCTTGAAACTCCCACAATGATAATAACAGCATATAGGTGGTTATATGTATTTGTATGACCTTAATAGATTATTGTAAAGTTGAGTTGCTGTATAACCTCTGTTTGGAACATATTTTTGGATTCAGTAATATTATTGACATAATTATTTTTGTTAACTTGTAAGCATTATGCAAGTGCACAGCTGTCTCTTTTGGTTGATTTAATAGAGGAAAGTGGCATTGTACCATCACTATTTCATTGCCAAACAAAACAACTATGTGCTTTCTTCCATTTGCCAATGATAAACAAATCATAAACCACGTTGCACGATGCAGGGTGGGTGTATCCGAATATTTAAGGTTGTGGAACAAACAATAAGATCCTTGGATCTTTGTAAAAAGGACAAGATATATTCTGATGAATGTCCAATGTGATTTGGTTATAAAAATTGTTTGGTTATGTTTATGTAATTGGTGGTAAAGATTGTTCATTCAATTTATTAATATTTTGTATTTAGTTATTCTATAGTAGGTGCTATATTAAAAGAATAATGTTAGGTTTTTAAATTTTTTGTTCAAATTTTATGTCTAAATGATATGAAATATAAGAGGTTGTTTATTTTTTGCACTTAACATTTAATGGTACTGAATTAGGACAATTAAGAGATTTTTGTTTTGTTTTTTTTTAATGGTCAAACCACTTAAAACAATCTAAAATCCACTGAAAAAAAAGAAAGTTAAATTTTTTTTACTTTTCACTTAATACAAAATCACTGAATGATTTTATAAATATATTATTTCAAGTTTATTATTTCCAAAATAATATATTTCCAAGTTTATCATAGTTTTACATTATACAAATTTCTTTTAATGTTTTAACAAACAACATTGAAAAATAAAAACCTTAAACATCTCAACATCAAATTTTCCTATATTTGGATTACTATATTTCTCCAATCAAATTCCGGTAAGAATCTTTATTGATTTTCTTTATTAACCTACTTGTGGAGTAACTCATATTGTGTTTATTTGTTAAAGTTTTACTGTGTTATTGGTGTTTTTAATTTATGTATATTGATGCGAATTTGTTTGTGTATATCGAATTTGTTTGTGTATAACAGAACCTCAAAGTTTTTCCTCTTGTTTTTCCTTTTAGTTTTTTTATCTCGAAGTTTTTATGTCAAAGTTTTTATTGAATCTATTAAATTGTATAGTAATTCAATTTAAGAATATTTTATTTATTTTTATTTGAATATATAAATTTAATTGATTATACTATAATAATTAATCTTATTTTAATTATGAATAAAAATAGTATATATATAAGTGTTTTAATATTTGTTAAATAATTTATTGTAATTGTTTGTATTATATTAAATAAAGTTACTTAACAACTAATAATAAAAAGATATAAATATCAAATTATTAGTATTCAGATAATTTTAACTTTAAAAAAATAAATAAAATTATTATACATTCAGAGGTAAGACAAAAAAATATATATATATATGTTTATCAGATTTCAGATTCCAATCATTATTTAGTCTTCAGCAGTACTGTTCAGTTTTCAGACGAAAAAACAAATGACCCCTAAGTTATTTATATCTTTGATTAAAAGAGAAAACAGAATAATAAATTTCTGGGCTATGGACCATATTTTAAGAAGTTCATGGTGAAATAAAAAAACCCAAAAGAAGTCATCAGGTCAACCAAAGTAATCAATTTTTTTTTCTTTTTTCGGTTTCTCTTTCAATTTGTCTTTCTCATATTATGTATGGGTTGTTGATTGGCGTGTTATTGTTAGGACTTAGTGTCATATGTTCAAAAACCGTATTCTTTCTTTAATTATTGTTTCGTTGAAAGAGCCTGTGAATCGATACTTAACGTATCCATGCAGCTGGAATTTTGTCGCTATTGATAAACGCGTCAAATGAATAGTATTTCATAACAGTGAAAAGTGAAGAAGATAGAGGGTGCTTTGTTTTATTGTGAATCAAAGCATCTATGTTAGGCCCTTATATTATTTGTCCAACAGTCCCGCAAGGGAGGTATCGGAATCAAGTCACATTCAAGTTTTAGTACAAAAAGATGTAGATCGAATCTTGACCTTTTAATACGATTGCCAGTTGAGGATGCAATGGATGCCAAGTCAGGATTTGACCTGTCAACCACTTTATATAGGATATTGTATACGGAAAAGTGGAATTGTGATGACTTGAATAGATAATACTTTTTAGGAGAAACTTCATTTGGGTCTCTATATTTTTAAAAAATTTCTCATTTTTAAATATGAATTCGTTTATAACTTTCATGATCCCTTACTTTTCAAAAACTCATCAAATTAGTCATTTTGTCATCATTTTTAATAAAAACATAGGGATTAAAATGAAGTTCTCTATATTAAATATAGGGACCAAAATGAAGTTTCTATATTAAACATGAGGACCAAAATGATGACAGAAGGACTAATTTGATGAGTTTTTAAAAAGTAATAGATCATAAAGGCTATAAACGGATTCGTATTTAAAAATGAGAAATTTTTCAAAAATATAGGAACCTAGATAAAGTTCTCCCTACTTTTTATTTGGAGACCAAAGGTTTTGATTGGATTGGCCATATAAAATTTGTGAAAAATTAGAAAATTAAGACATTTGATTAGGTTTGCAAGTAGATTTGATGTTAAATAGCATTATGTATATTCCCTAATTTTTGTTTCGTATGATGAATTAACATTTTGATTGCGGAATATACTCATACTATTTGAGAAATTTTTAAAATAAATTAAGTTTGAAAATTTCAAAAAAAACAAATATTGTTTTTTACTAAAGGCTGTGTTTGTAAAATTTGAAATGGTAGTTATGGTAGTTAATGATCACAAGAAAATCTATATATGTGTGTGCCTAGACTAGTGTAAAGTTATCTCTATGATATTTTTTTTATTCTTTTCTCATCAAATAACTTTTGTTTCTCATAAAAATATCAACAGTATTATGTAGAAGAAAAAAATTGTTAACATTAGATTTGTTACTATTCAATGGTGTTATGGTTTGTCTTTATTAGTGCACATCACTGCCAAAGCAAGACTTTATTTTATCCTAGAGATATATTCACAACTTAATGTATCATAAAATTGGTGGAAGTGAATAACCGTCTTACGGAGACCGACTTTGTTACCCACCTTGGAGGCATTCATCGATAATTTTCTGCAGTTTTGTGGACTTTGTTTTGTTCTGTTTTATACAGGCATTTTTATTTGTTTTTGTGCAGAATTTGGTGAATTTTGTTGACGGTTTTGCGTGTAATACAAGGTTGATTCTGGCAGAATTTTCCTTCACATTCTGAACTGTTTTTTCATCACATTGACAACACACACTGGGGTTGATCTTGTAGCTTCTAACATGATGTTGACAGTATAACGAACATATTAATGGAAAGGCTTCGTCTGACCAAATTTACCAATGTTAGACAGACAAGAATAGCGGAATTTAGCTATTCTAAAAGCAGATTAGATAACCACCGATAGGCGGTGACATTGTGAAAGCTGTCTGATAGGGCTTAAAGAATTTGTTAGTTCAATAATAAGGAATAAAGTTTTGAGTATCAATTAGAGGATCAATTCTTAAGAAATATACAATGAACTTGAATAGAGAAGCTTAATTATTGTGGAAATGAAGTTGCAGAAAATTGTGAAAGACTTGAAGACTCAAATGAATTCATATCATTATCTTTTTTGAAAGTTCAGTTTTGATATCGCGCAAACAAAAGCAAAAGCAAAAAATAATGGAAATGCAAGAAGTACGATGGCTACAACAGGTAAATCATTATATCTATAACCATAATGGCTTTCCAAGAAGAAATTGATTGCTTGACGCTCTCCATATATCATAGCTTCCTTCTTTATATCTCCATATTGTGAAGTAAATAAACCTTTTAGAGACCATGCTGTTGGGCATATCCAATAAGCCCATACCCACCATTTAGGTATTTTCTGCAACCAAAGTGTATAGCATTTGAATCAGTTAATTTAAACTTTTTCTTAAGATATAGAGTATGAATATATATTATGTTCATTTCTAAAGTATGTACATCTACAAAAACACGCCTATAGAAACAATTGAATTTGATGAATTTATGGTTTATCATAACGCATATGAAATATTATAATAAAATTTAATGAGGTCTTCAAGATGAATCACTTGTAGTAAAAATGATCATATTATAATTTCTAACTTAATAGATATATTTTGTTTGATTTGAAGTACCATATTAGTAATTTGAGCACAAATTTTCCTGAGTAAATAAAAGATAGGTTGCACTTACTGGTCCAGGTATGAGAAACCCCGCAAATAAATTCAACATGGTGTAGCCGAAATATTCACATATTGTAGCCACTTGGTAGGTTGGGGTCAGTGAAACAACCAGCATGCCGAAGTAATTGAAGAAGAGCATGGTACAAAACATGGTGTAGAAATACATGAATATTTTGTATGTTGACCAGTAGAAGTTTATTGCTGGATATGTGATAATTGTAAACAAGACCGCTTGAAGGAATGAGTATGGTACTTCAATTATCACCTACGACATACAAAAGGAAATATTTGTAGTAAAGACTTTACACTTAGAACGTAAATACGATTGTTTAGAAAATTAATAGAGGCTATGTGAAATTTTCTCTACCTGTGCAAATGAATACGCCCACGAGGAATACATTCCTGCAAACCTTTCTCTATAGACAATGTTGCGCTCTTTGGCAATAAATGGAATAAGTGCTGAACAATTATTAATTCCCATGGTTTGCTGGAAGATGTACATAGCTCCCAGTACATTCAGAAAATCCTGCTCACCATCTCTGCGGACGAAGAATTATCATGTATCATTATGTAGGATATATATCATCTTGAAACATTTAGTGGTAAAAGTTCTAGATGTGTAATAACATAGAATGATGTATTTTAGAGAGAATCAAAAGTTATTTACATATAGCATGTTCAATGTATTCATCAATTTAGAAATTAAAAAATTAGCATTTTATGTTTACATTAGTTATATCTGGTACTTGAGCTCTATGTTATCTTGTCAATTTTGAAGTTCTACAACTTTAAAGAAGTATTAAAATATCCTACAAGTATACTTAATTTATGTATAACTAGTTTATTTCTTGTAACAAATTGGCTCCAAAAAGATATATTTAGGTCAATAATTATTATTTATGAACGAAACATATACAAATATGACAGTAGATAGCTTCTTGAATTTTCTTTTGTTATCTTGTACAACCACCATGTTCATTTTATTTTAGAAAGAATTTGCATAGTAGCAAGTTTTACAAACTTATCTAGACTCCTCTGGTTTGATGTTTATAACATAAATAATTTTGATAAATTGAGCCAATATTTTTGTGAAAAGCTATGCCTTTCATTGTTTTCTAAGAAATTGATTATTATAAATTGGACAATGTTAACATATGTACTAAGAACATAAGTTAACAACCAAAAATTTCAAAAAATAATTTATATTTATTCTTTTAATGAATCATTATACAATTTTTTGTGTCTTGAAAAAATAAATATGATTTTTTTTTTCCATTTTTTCAAATCTTACCATATGTTCTAAAGATAAATAATAATATTTTTTCTATAAAAATTATAAAATTATTGTACAGTGACTTACATCTTTTGTCCTTTCTGCCAAAGAAGTGCTCCAACCAACATGGAAGATATAGTAATAGTTATCAACCTCACCAGGTTATACTTGGGACTTCTCCAGTATGTGAGATGTTGTTTCCAAAGGCATGCTTTCAATTGCTCCCATCCATTTTGAGAAAATCTTGTAGGAAAACAGAGTTGCTTTGAACCTTGTGTTGGAAGGCTCAATTCCTTGACTAGTTCTTTGTTTTTTCTACATAAATAAGGGAAAACATATTACTTTGTTTCATGGAGTTGCACAGTTTAAGCATTGTTCACCAAAGCTGCTTTTAGTCAATTATTAACGTATACAGGTGGGAAAAATCTTGGCATCTTTATAGTGCATTTGACTCTTTGTCAAGGAAAACTCACTGGCACAAAGAGGATTTTTTATAGAGATGGGAAAAATCCAAACCAAGTTGAGCTTCTGTTGAAGGACATGTGACCTCCAACATCCATGTTGCTGGATTGTAATTTTCTTTTATTTTTGGCACCCCGGGAATTCCCTGCAAGAGAGTATTTTATGTTGGATTATCATAATTTCTTATAGCTATAGATGACAAACTGATGGCAGATTTATTTTTGTTTTTGCAGCTTGCCTGTTGAGAGTCTTTAATCTTTTTTACATAATTGAGTGAGGGAACTCACAGCTATAAATTAAGATTCTTTTAGAAATAAACTTACTTCAAAATATTCAATAAGCTTGCTTGAATGCTGACCCAGCTCTCCAGAATATATCATTTGCCCTCCTCTTTTCATTAAAATCAGCTGCAAAATGTATTTCAATTGATATTTTTAGTTCAAAGGCATTGCACTCCAAGCTACATGTTTCGAACATATAATTTCATCATAAAATTCTTAAAACGTGATGAAATATCTCAGTGATAAAAATAGTACTTTAATGCTACATTTCGAATTTAATTATAAGAACCTGGCAGATTATTTCATGCACAGGAATAGACTACTTCATTACCTCATCGAAAGCCTCAAATATGTCAATACTTGGCTGGTGAATGGTGCATACCACAGTCCTCTGAGTAAGAACAATATTCTTTACAACTCGCATGACAATTGCAGCTGCTCTGGCATCTAGACCTGAGGTGGGTTCATCCATGAATATGATGGACGGATTTGAAACAAGCTCCACAGCTATAGTCAGCCGTTTACGCTGCTCATTTGATATGCCGCTAACACCGGGTAGACCAACTAATGCATCTTTAATTTCATCAAGCTCAATCAATTGAAGAACTTCTTGTACAAATGCCTGTTGGATGGATCAATTCAAACATTCAAAAGCAGCTTAGTTCTATAAGTAGAGGACATGTTTTGTTGACCATAGTCTTCATTTTTAGTTGTTGTATATGTTTTTGGCTTACAACATCATATGAGAATTAGCATTTTTATAGTCAAGCGAAGCACACTGAATGATCAAATCTTTAATTATTACACTACATGCATTATAAAAAGTTTTGAGGATATCTTACAGATTTTGTGTCTCTATCAATAAGAGCTGGCAACCGTAACCAAGCTGAGAATATCACTGATTCTTCAACTGTAATTTGTGGAGAATGTATGTCAGTTTGCTCACAGTATCCCGATACTCTTGCATATGTCTCTTGGACTTTAGGGTACCCGCCAACTCTTATCTCCCCTTCAATGGTACCACCAGTCTTTCTTCCAGAAAGAACATCCATCAGTGTTGTTTTCCCAGCTCCACTAACTCCCATCAAAGCCGTAAGATTTCCTGGCCTAAATGCACCAGTAATATCTTGAAGAAGTTGTAGTTTTTTTTCTGAAAAACCTGTATCTCTCAATTTCTGGAAAATGCATCCAAGAACTTGGTTAACTAATGATTATAACAACATTCTAGGGAAATCAGACTACAATAAATAATGTGATTACCTTTGGAGTATCAACAAAATACTTCATGTTCTCAAATGTTAACGTTATTGGCTCAAAAGGTAAAACCATTCCTGTATTTTTACATGTATAAATTAAGTCACTATTGATCCTGCATTATTTACAAACACCAGAAGCTGAACTACAATACTTTTGAAGTGTATATGTTTAATTGAAATCTAGAATATAATATCAATAAATCTTATTAGGTTATTATTGGTCATTCTGTAGCTTCTCACCTGTGGTTTTTGTTTCTACAGCACACTCTAGAATATCAACAGAACACAAATCTTTTTCTCCAGATATATTGCTGAAATTATCTTTTCCTTTCAAATAGGATAGCTGTTCATGTGAAATGACAGCTCGAGAACTTCCTGGGGCTGCAAATATTTCATTTTTAGGTAGATATAGGTTAGTACTAGAAGAATTGTTTCTTTACCTCAGATAACTTTTTCTGATGCCTTACGTTTCAGATAAGTAAGTGCCAAGGTGAATCCAACGTTAAAAATTATCCAGAATCCAAATAGTGCTCCAAGTGATACCCAGTAGAAGTCATCACTGAAGTCCAATCCATGTTTTTTGAGAACTTGATGTCCTAAGGCGGTGGTATTTGAAGATGGATTCTACAAGCACAATTTCCAGGAACATTGAGTTAGTATAGATGTAGATATAAATATTTCAGTCCTTTAATTCAACATCTATGTTTGTGTTTGAGTTTTCACCTGTTGCCACCTTGGAGAGAGGAATTCATTGACAGAAAAACCTATTTCTCCATATGTAAGAGGGGAAATCCAAAAACCCCACTTCAACCAAGCAGGTAGAGAAGCTGCAAAAAGGTAAGGTTAGTTAGTTACACTTCTTTTGAAAGGCTTATATCAGTATAATTCTTGTTACAAGTCATGAATAGCCGTACTGTATGGAATTAAGAAGCCACCAAGAAGAAACATCACCAAGGTTGTGAAATGACCACAGCTTACTGAAACAGGTGGATCACGAACTAGTGAAGCAACTAGGCGGAAGAGAGATATTGACACTTGATGTAAGAAGAAAAGAACAAGAAAATGTCGAAAGAACCTGACGAACATTGGTAACAATTGGTCTTACAAATAGATAGAGCATAATTTGTAATATATACAGGATTACAGCAATGAAAATATCTGTGTGTCTTGTAGGACTTACCTTTCGGGTTCAGGACTATAACCAATGACATAATAGGTAAGAGCTGTCCATATAAAAGCATCTAGCATTGAAAATGGAACTTTCAAAAGGATAGATGGAATGGAACAAGCCCATGCAGGATAAAAGTAGAGATCTCTTTGCTTGTACAAAATTGGGAGTCTAGAAACTGTCATTGCCAGTTCTGCAATCCCATTGGTGACAAGTCTAATAAGATCATAGAACAAAGACCCCATGTAGTAATTTGCGTCCACTGCATCAGTTTTCATCTGAGTACGCATGAATACCGTCATTGTTATCAGTGCAATGACCGCAAGCTGCATAGTTTAGAAACATTCAGGTGTGTCTGAATATTTATTGTTTCTAGATTGTTGATTACTTAGACGATAACGCTTGTCACAATTGATTATTACCTGTGAAGATTTAAACACATAAACAAATGAGTTACGTTTCATAAGAAGCCATTCCCTAGCCAAGCATGCTCTGAATAGTTCCCACTTTCTCATTGAGTATATACTAAACGACAAAGAGTTATGATGGTACTCAGATTTGTTGAATGGCTTTGATAACTCATCGTCTAGTTGCTGTCCCACATGAAATTCCAGGAACATATTGATAAACTTGTCCACAGAAATGTAAGAATATGGTAGGTGCTTATGATACCAATATTGTGCTTGATCCTTTCTAGAAACCACCTGAAGAAAAAACCACAGCAGAAGATCAGTTCAAGGCAATCATTCTGAACTTGCTACATACATTAACCAGGGTCACATACTTCTTGAAGGAAGTCAGCCACGCCTTTTCGAGGTGGGCACCTAAAACCACAATGCTCAAAGAACTCTATAACATAACTGCGAGGCCCATGGTACACAATCTTTCCCTCAGCCATTAATATAACGTCATCAAACAGATCAAAAGTCTCAGGTGCTGGCTGAAGAAGCGAAACCAAAATAGTTGAATCTGTAATATGTGTCAATTGCTGCAGGTAGGTAACAATCTGAAAGGTAGTGGAGCTGTCTAAGCCATTTGATATTTCATCCATAAAAAGAGCTCTTGTTGGTCCAATTATCATTTCCCCTGGTAGAAGAAGGCATCAAATAGAGTTTATAATCATTATGAAAACAATAATTTACATGTACTTATAGCAAATTAAAATTATTTTACACAACCTGTTGTCAATCTTTTCTTTTCGCCTCCTGAAATTCCTCTCTTCATTGCATCACCAACAATTGTATCAGCACAATTATCTAGTCCCAGGATCTGAACAGGCACAATAATTTATAAAAAAAAAAAATCTGTGAATTATAGTTTTTTTATCTCAAACTTTTTTAGGGCCAAGAGAACTCACCTTCAATATATAGTCTGTCTGGAGAGTTCTTTTTAATCCTTCAACTGATATGGCCTGTTAGTAAAATAAATATATTTATCAGAAGTAGGCTGGAAAAAAATTATGAAAAAAGAACCTAAGTTGCTTTTACTTCAGGACGTAGTAGAAAATTCAAGTGCTTCTGGCAAATTGTTTACCTTCATGTAGGTGTCTATATCAGCTTCTGGGATAATACCGGCTTGTTTCTCCCTTCTATTGACTTCTTTCATGATATCTTCAGTGCAAACAGTTTCCATTTCAATACCATTTTTATGCAGAATATGATTGTGCTTGTTAAATGCACAACAGAACTTACCTGCTCTATTTCCAGTGCCCTGACAACGAGCTGAGAAGTCAAGTGTTTCCCTCACAGTCATTTCAGATATATGCAGGTCATGTTGGCTTATATAAGCTGAAGTTTTCTGAGGATTAAACTCGGTCAACTTGTAACCATTATACGAGATTTGCCCTGTCACCTGAAATTTAAAATTTTCAAAAAATTGAAATTTCTGTCAAAACTTTTATTCACTTCTTATTGATCGCCAGAGTTTCCAGATGTTTCACATATTTCTTTGACAAGACTTAGAAGCATAAGTTAAAAAACCTTGAGAGATTGATTTAGCTTCCCTGCAAGTGCCTGTAATAAAGTGGTTTTCCCACAACCTGGAGGGCCAAGCAACAGAGTCATCCTGTAAGGAGAAAGTAAGCTCAAAATGTGAGCAACTTTTTTTCATACAATGTATGCCTTTCATTTCTAATAATTAACTTTAGTCTGTACCTCGAAGGCTTGATGATGCCACTGACTTCTTTGAGTATTTTTATTTTATTTCCTTCAGGCTTCCCAATAATATTGACCATAACCTGTTCAACATTAGACATTATATTCCACACAAATTATCTACATATGTTGAGCTAACAGAAATGTTAAATTAGTGAAAAGGTGTAAATGAAGAATTCAAGCGATAGTGGTAAATTATCAGCATGATATCAGTCATTTGATTATCAAGTGCAGTTCAGCTGCACTTGTCTTCAAACCAAAGCGAAAAAAAATTCTAGTAGGATATTTCACTTTTGCCGTATTTCTTTGCCCCCATACTCCAACACAACAAGAAGAGAAAAAAAAGAACACTTACTAAGAATATATTTTTTATACTGTTCCAAAGAGTAGGAAGGGGTTTTCCATGAACCACTTTGCATTCTGCTTCTACAGACAAATTCCGGAATCTAACTTCCAAGGTTGGCAATTCCAGTCCCACACTGTATATCGCATCAAATGTCAGTTTCCGATAACATAAAGTCATTGGTATAATAGGTATGTTAGTATTTTGATACTTATATCCAGATAAAATGCATCCATTTATACAAAAATATAAGTGGCAACTCACATGTTTGAACACTTTTTAAGTCAGCTCTGTCATATAAGCTCATGCAAGCTCATGTACACAAGTAGATAAAAAGGAGGGGCGGGGGTCGGATGGTTTGTGGGGGTGCGCGGGGAATTATCACAACCAAAAGTTGTAATTTCTGATTTAATTTATTTTGATCAGATGTTATTGCTTCATCTATACTTTTAGATGATTCCTATTCAAGAAATCTCTCCATTTCTCTCTAATTATACCTGAATTATTAAACTGTTTTTATATATATATATATGTTTTGCAGAGGTATCAGGTTGGTTCCTTTCATTTTTTTCCCATTTGTTATATACTGATTTATGTGAAAAAGCTGTGTGGTTATCTTCCAAGTTTGCAGCAGAACTTGTGTATGAAATAGATCTGTGTATATATATACTCCAGCATGCATGCATATATAATGAATGCAGTCAAACATAAAATGAAAAGAGATGAGATTCTTACTTTTCAATTCTTTGTTTAAGTTTCTGTAGGAGGTGGCGATTGTCATCTTCAATTTTTGTTATAAGTTTCTCAATGAAAGCGCGCCGTTCCAAAGCTCCAAGCTTAGTAACATCAACCAGAGTCTTTCCTTCCTCTTCTTTGCAATCATTTAAAAGCTTATGGTCCACTAAAGATGTTCTAAGCCTTCTAAATGTCGGTAATCTTTCAATTGCAGCCCATTGCAATTCAACTTCATCATCATTTCTCTCCATCTCCATGGAGCTCGATGATGCTTGTTGATGGAATGAGGAGCTGAAGCTTCTTCCTACGTCTCCCATTTCCATTGAAGACTCTAATGCAGCTTTTCCCATAAACTTGGCTATATATATATATATATATATTAGTGGAATCACCGACGTTTTAATGTTCCACTAATATATATATATATATATATATATATATATATATATATTAGTGGAATATCGACGTTTCACTTCTTACGAGATTCACTTAGATTATTCAACAAACATATTTCCATTCCATATGCTTCGACATTAATGTTTGTGAAATGAATTACACGAGCAATTGGCTGTGGAAGGTATTAAAGAAAGAATTTCCTTTTGTGACTCTCTAGTTGCTACATTTATTATAGGTGGACTCTCCCTCTCTCCAAGGCTCTACTTGGCATATAATATGTTAAGAAACTTTCGAAGTAGGTTCTCATAGATCATTTTTGATATGCTTCTTGGTCTCAGTTTTTTGTAGGTCATTTTTGAAGTAGAACAGAAACTCACTTTCTCATGATCAGAACGTGATAACAACATCTAGAAATGAGTTACCTCCAGTATCAACAAATGTCAATTTTATTTGTTCGGAACTGCCAAGTCGGCTTTGCATTTGAATTACACTAATAAGTATTAGAGGTGTAAGCTATCTCTGTAATGAACCAACGATATAAACTAGTAGTGGATTCCAGGTTGTTGTGCAATTGAGAAAAAGATAATAAAGTATGAAGAAAAAAGAACAACACAAAAAATTATAATGGTTCAACAGTGTGTTTACATCTACTCTTATACGATTAAAATTTTTTTTATCAAACTCTCAATAGGGTTACAACAATTATTTATATCAAAATTCTAATCCCGAAAGCATCTTTCCTCTCCACTTCATCAATTAGTCTCACATGTTACGTATATATAAATATGAGCCATATAATCAACTTGGTGTCTTGTATAGAAAAATAAAATTTTTATGTTCTTCTATTTAAATCTAACCAAACATAGCTTTTCCTAGTGTAAATCGATCCTTAAATAAGTTGAAACACTGCAACTTACAAAAGAAATCCCATGGAAAAAAAAACTGTAGGCCGTGCGAGTAATAATGATAGGCTAGGCCTGAAAAACCAGTAGTCCACATATCATAATTGATGTGAATTTCTTACATATTTACCAGCCAACCATAGCAGATCTTCCATCTTCATGAGATGAGGTCACACTTTTTCATGAGTTGCCAACAACTTATCATTAGTTTGTAACAAACGTGTAAAGTGATTGCACAGTGCACACATTTCATATGCTCCAGCTAATTACCTTTTTATATTTCATATATGGGATAGCTGTTTTTGTAAGATTTTTCACTTTTCTTTGATTTTTTGTTTTTATATTGGAAAAAAAAAAAAGAATAGAGAAGGAATGTAGTAGCTCCATTAAAATTGGAAGGGAAGAGTGAAAAGTACTACATTAAAATTGGAAGGGACGAGTGAAAAGTCTGCAAGTTCAAAGTTGACGATATAGAATAAACGCATAATGCCCATCGAAATGCACGTAATGATTATGTCAATCAGATTCAGATGCATACCGGGCCATATATATATAATATATACTATTGCTTTACGGATCTTGACCATGATAATGTTGTTACAGTTGACTTGCTTATTAGCCTCCTTTTCGACTAGGATTATTATTTTATGATATGCCTTCTTACTTTATAAATATATGGACTTCTCTTTAGTAACTAGTCATACATAATATTGACCATAATAACGACGATTTAAGTACACAAGAATTGAAAGGTTAATTAGTCAAAGGTCAGCATAGGCACAAGGTTAATTAGTCAAAGGTGCATCATATCTTATATATCTTATAGTTAGTTTAAGGGCAAATTGCATAAATTTACCGTTATTATATGTGTGTAAATTTAAATAAATATCACAATAACATAAATTTACCTCCTAAACAGTTGAGTGATGTCAACGTTGATTACATTAGTCAATAATTGACTAACGGTAGTCATTATACATTGTTATTTATGATTTTTTTTTTTTTTGAAGAGATAAATTTTTTATTGTTATTAATAATGAAAAAGGAAAAACAGTTTGCTAGCTACCTTAGCAACATTAACCCTAATATTTTAAATTAATTAAAATCAACCAACTAAATTTTAATGAAAAAAAATTATCCCACATTATCCAAACCAAGAAAGAAAATAAATAAATAAAATTATGGCGCCTGGCTTCATATTCATCTTCATCACTTGTTTCAAAAAGAAAATTCATCATCATCATCCAAACACCTAACTTAGAATATTTTTTAACAAATTTAAATAAAAAAAACAACTCCACAAACACCCAACTTTATCTTCATGGAACTTAAAACATAAAAATAATAATAACAGAATAAAAAAAAAAAAAAAAACTCTCTCTAAAAAAAGAAATAAAAATAACTCCATGCAGGTGGTGCCAAATTGCACTTCCGCGATGCCATCTACTCCTATATAGGAGTAGGCCAGATCACAATTTTATTATATTTTATTATTTTTATTTTTAATTGAATAATCAATTAATTGATGAAGAAGCATATTAAAGTAAAACTATCATTGTCTATTATTCGTGATTCACTAATGATTATCAACCGTAGTCAATGGTTGATACCATTAGTCAATGATTACCATAAGTAATAACATGATATGTGTTATTCTTAAAAAAAAAAATAAATAAAGAAAAGACATAATATGTGTTATTATGATATTTTCTAGAATTGAATGTAATTATATATGTAGTCAATGTAAATTTGTGCAATTTGGCCTTTGTTTAATTTTCCTGAAGAGTATATCGAGGAATGTCAGTCAATCATATCCTGCTACAATTCACTCAATCTAAATAAAAATTAATTACGCCAAATGAGTTATATAAATATATATATATATATATATATATATATAGATGTATATGAGGTCGCTATACGTGGGTTGCTGGTCCAGGAGCGTAACCATGTGAGCCAGTGAATTAATATTTTTTGTAGATTGCTTCGATAAATGTATAGTGCTACACGTTAAGCAACTGCAATATTATAATGTTTTTCTTTTTCATTCGTGAAATGAATCAATGAGGTTAGATACGCTGAGATTTGCAATGTGCTTCAAAATCCCAAATATACGATTTGTAGTCTTATTTTTCCTTTTCTTCATTTGGTTTTAATTATGCATTCAACATTTAATAGTATTTGTTATGCCACCTATGAACTATTAGCATGTTTGATCAAATGTAACTACGAAATAATTAACAATAGGGGTAGATATTATCATCCATAATTATGATTTTCACATCTAAATTATTAATTTACCCATTAATTAAATTTAAAAATTTTCATATTAATATAAACACTCATAAATATACCAATATTAATCATATTTAAATAACATTAATTATATTCATTTAAAAAATCTATTTTTATTAGAAGAAATCTTACTTGAAGATTGAAGCCACCAAATTTTTCATTAAGTGAGACTTTATTTTGTATTTGATCAATCTTTATTGTTTAGATGAATAAAAATAAAATTAAATTAAAAAATAGTGTTTTGTATTTAAAAAATTTAAAGAATCATTAATATGTAAGATTGATTTGTTTTTTAATTTTTTTAAAAAATATTTATGAATTTAGTTGATCTTGGTTCGACATTATAAGTATATTGATTTTTTTCCCAATAACCGAAGACTTTTGTTTGTTTTGTTGGTTTCTTTAACTTAGAATTAAAAAAGGAAAATTATTTCAAGTTTTATAAGTAATAATGTGTTTGTTCTTCTTTATAATTTTATTTAAGATAATTTTGTCATTAAATATTTTTAGAAAAATGGGTGTTTAAATCATTTTTACGTGTGACAATAACTCCACCCTTAACAATAATATTAACACACCTTCACTTATAGCTTAAATGGTTAATACACTTGATTTTTCATATCTTTTATATATGTTTAAGTTTTACCATGCATATTTACTAGCTTGTATAAGGAGCTTTTGTTTTAGTGTTATAAGAATAAATTTTTCAACTTGCATATAGTGTTTAATATATATATATATATATATATATTGAGATCCCACGCTTATGGTAAAATCAATTCAAATATAAAATATTATCAAGTTAAATAAACAGTTTTTATCATTAAGTCATATTGGATGGTGATGCATATTACTTAATCTTAGTAGGTCCTTGTAGACTCCTATTTGATTGATATAAGTAAATTTTTATTCCTAATGTATACAAGAAAATAAAGTTAAACAAATTAAATATTGTGAGATTAGTTTACTGAAACATTATATTAGTTAAGTACAAGATTAATTATAAATTTACAATCCCCATTGCAAGTCAGTTTTTAAAAACCAAGACTGGGGAAGTTCCACCAAATAAGTTAGTATTGGTAAAATAGTTACGTAGAATTAAAGAAATTTTCACATGGGTATTGGCCATCTATGTTTGTGATAAATAGAAAAGATTACAAATAATCGGGAGGCATTGCCATTAATTAGCCAACACTTTGATCAGGACATTAGATTAGTCTTGCACTCTTGCTCCAAGATTTAATGTTTAATGGCGTCATCAATAGTTCTTAAATAACATGATCAGATAAGTCTTGCTAGTAGATTTGATGTTAAATGGCATCATCAATCGTTCTTAAATAACACTTTGATTGTGGAATGTCCCCACGCAATATCAGCTCCACAAATATGCTAGTTATACTGTCAACATTATCTTAGAGTCTAAAAGAGCACTTCTTTAGAATATAATTTACATTAAACTTGTATGGAGAAGCTTACTTATTGTTGGAATGAGGTTGTGCAAAAGACTTTAAGAACTCGGATGGATTTATGTTATTATCTCTTCTGAAAGTCCACCTTTGACATCATATTATTATCTTTTCTAAAAGTTCAGTTTTGATATCGCGCAAGCAAAAGTAAAAGCAAAAAATAATGAAAATGCAAAACGCACTGTAGCTACAACAGGTAAATCACTGTATCTATAACGATAATGACTGACTAAGAAGACATTAATAGCCTGGCGCTCTCCATTGATTATTGTTTCTTCCTTTATATCTGCATATTGTGAAGTAAATGAACATTATTTTAAAGATCATGCTGTCGGACAAATCCAATAAATCCATATCCACCATTTAGGTATTTTCTGCAATCAAAACATAGCATTTAAATCAATTGATTTGAACGTTTTCCCAGTATAAAGAGGATGAAATCTCATATGAGTTCTGTTATGTTCCATAGTTCCAAATTAAATGGCCTATAAGAAAACCAACTAAACTTGAGGAACCCATTGTTTTTCATCTTTTCTCGTAATATTTGTTAAAATGTAAGTATAAAGTCATATAACTTAATGAGTTTTTCAAATTGGATCACTTGCGCTAAAATGATCATATTGGAATATCTAACTTAATAGATAAGCATTGTGCGATCTAAGTGGTGGATTAGTAATTTTGAACATAAACTGTACTAAGCAAGAAAAGATAGTACTAAACATAAGTGGTGGATTAGTTGGTCTAACACCAGGTAGACCAACTAATGCATCTTTAATTTCATCAAGCTCAATCAATCGAAGAACTTCTTGTACAAATGCCTGTTGAATGGATCAATTCAAACATTCAAAAGCAGCTTAGTTTTATAAGTACAGGATATCTAAGTTTCTTAATTTTATTCAGATATTTTATGTATGCATACGTATCGTCTGAATTAATCTTAAACATTCTTAGATAATTATATAATCTTAAAATTTCTATAATTATGTGGGGTAAGTAGAAGACATCTTAGATTTGAATCCTTATCTATTCGATTATTACACTGCATGCATAATAAAAAAAATTTCAAAGAGATCTTACAGATTTTGCGATACAAACTAATCCGGAAATGAAAAAGAAGAAGAGAATTTGTAGAGAGGACTTGAACAAAGAAATAGAGATAGATGAGAAAATCAAGAAACTTCTTTATTTCTGCAATCTGCCCCCATACAACAATTCCCCAGTACCTTATATCTCTCAGGCCTCACCACCTAACCAACTCAACTAACTAACTGACTTAACAGCCAGTGAACTAACTCAAGTAATCCAACTATAAAACGGCAGCATTTCTGCTCTTCTCATTAATCCAAAACAACAGCGTTTCCAGCTCCACAAATCTTCAATTAAAACTCTGCGTTTTAATGATTTCATTTGTATCATTTTGTGTGACTATCAATTGAAGATGGCAAGCGTAACCAAGCTGAGAATATCACTGATACTCTTGCATATGTCTCTTGGGCTTTAGGGTACCCGCCAACTCTTATCTCCCCTTCAATGGTACCTCCAGTCTTTCTTCCAGAAAGAACATCCATCAGTGTTGTTTTTCCAGCTCCACTAACACCCATCAAAGCCGTTAGGATTCCAGGTCTAAATGGACCTGTAATATCTTGGAGAAGTTGTAATCTTTTCTCTGGAAAACCTTGATCTCTCAATTTCTGGAAAATGCATGGAAGAACTTGGTTAACAAAAGATAATAACAACTTTCTATGGAAATCAGACTCTGATAAATAATGTAATTACCTTCGGAGTATCAACAACGTACTTCACATTCTCAAACGTTAATGTTATTGTTGGTTTCGAAAACTAAGAAGAAGGAGAAAGTAGAGCAGAGCAGAGGAGTTTTTTTGTTACAGAAAAGCACACTGAAATTTTCATTCATATTCATATATATACATACAAAATACAGGGTAAGTAACTATCCTACCTGCTCCATCAATTTATCTCCATAACTTTAACGAGACTCACAAATTAGTAAACATAATTATAAGATATCATTACACTTTTCACCAAATCCTGCAGCACATGGGCTACAAGTTATACAACCAAAAAAAGAAGCAAAAGTCGGTTACCTAAATTGACAACAAAAACATTGCTGCCTTAACAATTATAGGCTCAAAAGGTAAATCCATTTAGTTACACATAAAATTAAGTCAATATTGATCCTGCAGTATCTACAAAACACTAGAAGATGATCTACCATACTCGTGAAGTGTATTATAAATTGAAATCCTCTAGAATTTAATATCATAAATCTTGTTAGATGACCATTAGTCCATAACTGTAGCTTCTCACCTGCGGTCTTTGTTTCTACAGCACTTACTAGAATTTCAACAGAAGACAATTCTTTTCCCTCAGTTACGTTGCTCAAATTATCTTTTCCTTTGATATAGGATAGCTGTTCATGTGAAATGACAGCCCGGGAACTTCCTGGCGCCGCACAGATTTCATTTTTAGGCAGATATAGGTTAGCACAAGAAGAATTTTTCTTTACTTAACTATCTTTTTTTCTGATATCTTACATTTAAGATAAGTGAGAGCCAAGGTGAATCCAACGTTAATAATTATCCAGAATCCAAGTAGTGCTCCAATTGATACCCAATAGAAGTTATCACTAAAGTCCAATCCGCGGTTTTTGAGAACTTGATGTCCTAGGGTGGTGGTATTTGAAGACAAAATCTGCAAGGACAATTTGCAGGACCATTGAGTTATTATAGATACATAACTATATTTGTCCTTTATTTCATCACCTATGTTTGTGGTTGAGGTACTTGAGGTTTCACCTGTTGCCACCTTGGGGAAAGGAATTCATTGACTGAAACTCCTATTTCTGCATATGTCAGTGGTGACATCCAAAAAACCCCATTTCAACCAAGCAGGTAGAGAAGCTGCAGAAACGTTAATGTTAGATTACATTTCTGTTGGAAGGCTTATAATTGTATAACTTCTTGTTGCAGGTTATAAATAGACTTACTATATGGAATTAGGAAGCCACCAAATAGAAACATCACCATAATGCTGAAAAGACCGCAGCTTGCTGCAAGAAGTGGATCTCGAACAAGTGAAGCAATTAAACGGAAGAGTGATGTTGATACTTGATGTAAGAAGAAAAGAATAAGAAATTGACAAAAAAACTCGAAACCAATTGATAACATTTGGACCTAGTATAAATGGACGGAACATAATGTACACTGTATACATGAATGAAATAAGACCTTGGTGTCTTTGTAATTAGTATAAGTGGACAGAACATCATGTACACTGTATACATGAATGAAATAAGACCTTCGTCTCTTTGTAATATTACTCACCTTTCGGGTTCAGGACTATAACCGATGACATAATAGGTAAGAGCTGTCCACAGGAAGGCATCTAGCATTGAAAATGGAACTTTCAAAATGATAGACGGAATGGAACAAGTCCATGCAGGATAAAAGTAGAAATCTCTTTACTCATACAAAATTGGGAGTCTAGCAACCGTTAGTGCCAGTTCTGCAATCCCATTTGTTAAAATACTAACGAGAGCATAAAACAAAGAACCAGTCAAGTAGTTTGCATGGACTGCATCAATTTTCATGCAAGTACGGATGACTATTGTCATTGTTATCATTGCAATGACTACAAGCTGCGTAGTGAAAACAACATAGATGTGTGACTAAAAATTATTATTTCTACATTGTCAGATATATGAACCCCAAATTGCTTGTCACAATCGATTATTACCTGTGCTGATTTAAACACATCAACAAATGAATTACGTTTCATAAGAAGCCATTCCCTAGCCAAGCATGCTTTGAATAATTCCCACTTTCTTATTGAGTAGATGCCAAATGACAAAGATTTTTTGCGGCTCTCAGATTTGTTGAATGGCCTTGATAATTCATCACCTAGTTTGTGCCCCACATAAAATTCCTGGAACATATGAATTAACTTGTCCACAGAAACTTAAGAATAAGGAATGTGCTTGTGATACCAATATTGTGCTTGATCTTTTTTAGAAACCACCTACACAAAAATCCACCGCACAAGATTAGTTCAAGGCAATTACTCACAACTTGCTATCATATATAAAAGAGGGCCACATACTTCTTGGAGAAAGTCAGCTATGCCTTTCCGAGGTGAGCACTTAAAGCCACAATGCTCAAAGAACTTTAAAACACAACTGCGAGGTCCATGGCACACAATTTTTCCTTCTGCTATTAAGATAATGTCATCAATAGTTTCTGGTGCCAGCTGAAGAAGCGCAACCAAAATAGTCGAATCTGTTATATGTCTCAATTGCCGCAGGCAGGTGACAATCTGAAAGGCAGTGGAGCTGTCTAAGCCATTTGATATTTCATCCATAAAAAGAGCTCTTGTTGGTCCAATTATCATTTCCCCTGGTAGAGTCATCAATTAGAGTTTATAATCAATATCAAAATAACTATTTATTCATATCTTCTCTCACAGGACCATTCACATGCTTTTTGTTTGGACCTAGTCTTGCTACCTAAACAACTAAATCCACTACCTAAGTTCACATTGAATTAAATTGAAGAATTTTTGACTGGAGAATAAGTTGATGGATAAAAGAACTAGCAAAATAACCAAAGTAAAATTTTACTAGGCAACCTGTTGTCAATCTTTTCTTTTCGCCTCCTGAAATTCCTCAGTTCATTTCATCGCCAGCAATAGTATCAGCACAAGTATTTATTCCGAGGATCTGAATGGTCACAATAATAACATATTTCTGTGAATTAGAGTGAGAGAAAGAAGGTTAATCTTGAACCTTTTTAGATCAAAGAGAATCCACCTTCAATATATAGTCTGTCTGGAGAGTTCTTTTTAATCCTTCAACTGATATTGCCTGCATGTTTGTACATCATCAGTAGGAAGAATAAAAAAGAACCAAGCTGCATATAAAATTCAACAGCTTCTAACAAACTGTCTACCTTCATGTAGGTGTCTATATCAGCTCTTGGGATAATACCAGCTTGCTTCTCCCTTCTACTGACTTCTATCATGATATCTTTAATGGCAAACAGTGTCTAATTCAATACCATTTTTATGAAGAATATGATTGTGACAGTTGAATGCACAATAGAACTTACCTGCTCTGCTTCCAGTACCCAGACAACGAGCTGAGAAATCAAGTGTTTCCCTCACAGTCATTTCAGATATATGCAGGTCATGTTGGCTTATATAAGCTGATGTTTTCTGAGGAACAAATTCATTGAACTTGTAGCAGTTATATGAGATTTCCCCTGTCACCTGAAATTTACAACATTCCAATATGAACAAGCTTTTGTTATTACTTTTATTCATTATTACTATTACTGGCAGATTTTGCAGTTGTTTCACATGTTACTTATTGGACAAGAATTAGATGCATTAGTTGAAAAACCTTAAGAGATTGATGTAGTTTCCCGGCAAGTGCTTGTAATAAAGTGGTTTTCCCACAGCCTGGAGGGCCAAGCAATAGAGTTACCCTGTGTGAAAAGTGAGTTTTAGATGTGAGGAAATCTTATTTTCCTGCAAAGTATGACTACTATTTCATAACTTTAGTTTGTACCTTGATGGCTAAATGATTCCACTCACATCTTTGAGTATTTTTATCTTGTTTCCTTCGGACTTCCCAATAGTATTCATTGTAAACTGTTCAACATTACACATTGCCTTCACTATCTGACGTCTTCAGTCTCCCCAAATGTTGAGCTAATAGTAGCATTATTTAAATAGTCAAAAGGTGAAATATGAAGTATCTGAAAAAGCTATTAGTGCATAAAATCAGTCATTTGAACATGAAATGCAGTTCAGCTGCACTTGTCTTTAAACCAATGAGTTTTTCATTGGAGACTTCTCAGTATTGAGGAATCGCTGAAGCTACTTACCAAGATGAAACAAAAATAAACTGGCAATACTTTTTGCCTAAATAATTGAGTACTCATCAGTGACTTAGACGGGGTATCATCATAACGACTGAGTGAAAAATGATAGGTCATGCATTTATATTAAAATGTGAATGAGCATGCACTAACTTGTATGGATTCTTCAGGAAAGAAAACTTTTCCTCTTAATCGTTAATTTATAGATTCTCTTTTATTAAAAATTTCTCTTGTGCTCTAAGTACGTTGTAGGATATTTCATTATTGCTTGATTAGTTTCCTGACAAACTTCAGTACATCGGGAACAGGAAAAAGAAATACAAGGGCAATAACACTTACAAAGAATATATTTTTCATGGTGTTCCAAAGAGTAGGGAGGGGTTTTCCATGAACCACTTTGCATTCTGCTTCTACGGACAAACTTTGGAATCTAACTTCCAAAGTTGGCAAATCCAGGCCCACTCTATATATATATCAGTTTCCGATTACATTAATCCATCCATAAATTCAATTTCAATATAAAATATGTATGTAGCATGCATTTTTTATATATACTTAGATGCATCCAAATTTACTAAATTATAAATAGCTATAGTCCTTTGTTATTTCATTTTGCTCATCCCACATCGAAAGTGTAGGAGGTTAAAAGAAGTCCACTTACTTATAAAAGTGGATTTCCATTACTTGAAAAATCACCCTAAGATAAAAGTCCACTTTTATAAGCAAGTAGACTTATTTTGATCTCCTATATTTTCGATATGTAAATCCTACATTGAAAGTGCAAAAGGCCAAAAGAAGTTCATTTGTCTATAAAAGTGGACTTTCATTCTTTATAAAATCATCTCAAGGTGGAAGTTTATTTTTATAAACAAATAGATTTACATCTCACATCGAAAATGTAAGAGACCAAAGGAAGTCACTTACTTATAAAAGTGGACTTCCATCTTTGGATGATTTTTCAAAGAACGGAAGTCCACAAAGTGTACATCCATCTTAGGATGATTTTTTAAGGAATGTAAGTCTACTTATATAGATAAGTGGACTTCCTTTGGTCTCGCTTCCATTAGGAAGTCCACTTGTCTATAAAAGTGGACTTCTATTCATTGAAAAATCATCCTAAAAAATTGTTTTCCTCATTTTAAGACAATTTTTTATTTTTTCTCTCTGTTTAAATATTTATTTGAATTAGTAAAATATTACTTTAGTAGTCTAAGAATATAGACATAATTAACCGAACCTAGTGTTCTTTATTTTGTCTATTTAATAGCTATTATCGGATATAGTTGTAGTGATATATTGTGCTATTAAATTAATATCTAAGAAAATTCTGTCTAAAGAGTTTGAATTTTAAGTGGGACCATTGTGATCCCTCCATTTTTTCCTGAAAATTTATCTGGTGTGATTTTTAGTACAATCGTTCATACTATTCACCTGTGCAATATTATTTTGAGATGAATTTATTATTATTAGTGGAAAATAACCAAGTTCCACAACAGTCCTCCCATTTATTTACTTCTTTTAAGTCAACCCTTAATATCATCTTTTAAGCTTATGCATGCTCATATACATCAAAGGATCAAAATGACAAAGAAAATCTTGCAGGATCATTACTGAAAGTTGTAGGACCACCAACTTAGGTGATTACTGATTTAATTAGTTAAACATGATCAGATGTGATCAAGCCTTGCATCTTATTATATTAATCTTATTCAGGAATAATTAAATCACTTGTTCGTATGTATTGCATAGCTTGCAGGTTGGTTCCATTTATTTTTGTCTCTATGAGTATACTGATGATTATTTGAAAAGCTAATATGGCATTAGAACTTGTGCATGAAATAGGTCTGTGTATATATATGCTCTGGCAAATGCATACTTTTTGGCATGCATGGATGCATCAGACAAAAAATGAATCTAAAGAAGTACTATATGAGATGCTTGTCAATTCTTTCCTTGAGTTTCTGTAAGAGCCGGCGATTGTCATCTTCAATTTTTGTTATAAGGTTCCCAATGAAAACACGTCGTTCCAGAGCTCCAAGCTTAGTAACATCTACAGCGGTCTTTCCTTCCTCTTCTTCGCTAGCTTCTAAAAGCTTACGGTCGACTAAAGATGTTCTAAGTCTTGTAAATGTAGGCAATCTTTCGGTTGCAACCCATTGTAGTTCATCATCATTTTTCTGCATATCCGTTGAGCTAATTGATGCTTGTCGATGGAAAGAGTAGCTGCTGCTTCTTCCCATCTCTCCCATTTCCATTCTGGTAGAGTCTAATAATTCAGATATTTTCCTTTCAACTTGTGTCAAAAGGAGTGCTTAAAAGTAGGGGTGGCAATCCGGGTTGACGGGTTTGGTTGGACATGACCCGAACCCAAACCCGATAATTTTGACACGATCTGAACACGACCCGATAAGGAAACGGGTTGAACCCCCTCAACCCGAACCCGATACGGTTACTAACGGGTCAACCCGTTAGTGATCCGTTTAACCGACACGTTAGTGATCCGTTTAACCGACATGAAAAATAACTTGTTTAATTGATCCGTTTATGACTAATTTAATTATAGTTAATTCATTTAAATTTTAATATAGATAAAAATGACAGACTTAACCTCAACATATAGTACAGCTGCCGGCAAAAAGGAGTGGATTGTAGGCCAATTCAACCTGGTGGTGCTTGCTTTAAACCTGACAATTTCAAATCGCACGCTTCTTATGCTATGAATCTCTTTTACAAGTCAGCTGGAAAGAATTTCTGGAACTGTCATTTTAATCTCTAGTGAATTCATTTCTATATGGCTTTAAGTTGTTTCCTTGTTTAAGTTCTAACCATTTGTGTCTTTGATGTGTATATTTTGGCAGCCTTGAGCCCTTGTTACCTTCCGGCGTGAAGAAAAGAACAGTTTAAATTAGTTGGATATGGGGTTTCTGTTTGTAGTACCATACTGTAATAAATACTTCGAAGGCTGGGGACTCATCACGTTGACCTATTGTAATGAATGAAAGGGTGCAATGTTTGATTTTAATTTTGCGCTGGGACCAATTTTTGTTTTTCAAAGCATAGGAAGGTTTTGTCCACACACGGGAATGGATTGCCACAACTTATAAACAATCGATAGCGAAAGAAAACAACATTCAAATATGTTGTGAAATGGAACACGGTAAACAAGGCGCTAACTTTAATTGAAGCTGTTCGAACGAAATTGTAGGACATCTTTTAGTCACATTACGACACACTAGTTGATGGTTTTGGAGCTTTTAGACATGCCGACAGACAAAAACTTCAAAATAGAGACGTACCAAAAGCGCCATTTGAGGGATTAATACCATAACCCTAATTTCCAAAACCAGGAAGTGGTTTGTGCTTCAAGAGTAGAGACTGATTAACAATGCAACAATGTGTAATTAAGAAACATTTATACATGCATCCAGGCAAAACAGAGACCACACCAGTACATGTAGAGGGGCAGAGAGAAAGCGGTAATTGAAACGATTATAATTTGTTTCAAAGTACAGATTAATCAATACATTTTGCTGCTGCCATCTACGTTTACTAGTGCCACCAATTGGAGCAAAATTCTCAATTCATTATATAACAGCAACACTTGTAACAAGACACAATAAATCGAAACCAAAAGAAAAAGAAAAATGCAAAACAAAGGAATTGAATAGGGCATACGTTAAGAGATGGGAAAATTAGGGATTGGTGGGGGTATTAAAAAGCAGCAGCAGCAGAACCTTCAAATTATTCATCCACTACCAATGAAGTAGGCATTGAATAGCGGGGACAAATTTAATAACAATCTCAAGCTTGAGGCTTTTCCCACTTGAGGGGCTTCACAACCTCCCAGGTGAAGTCTGGGTCATCCCTTCCAAAGTGCCCATAAGCTGCTGTCTTCAAGAATCGACTGTTACCACCCCTCTTGAGATCCAAATTGATGGTGATCATTCCAGGCCTAAAGTCGAAGTTCTCCTTCACAATCTTGAGGATTTCCTTGTCAGGAATCTTGCCAGTTCCATATGTGTCCACAAATACGGACAAGGGTTCAGGCACACCAATGGCGTAGGAAACTTGGACAATGCACCTGCGAGCAAGCCCATTTGCTACAATACTCTTAGCGGCCTGCCTAACAATGTAGGCACCACTCCTGTCCACCTTTGTAGGGTCTTTCCCGGAGAAAGCACCTCCACCATGGGCTCCCCAGCCACCATAAGTGTCAATGATGATCTTACGACCAGTGAGACCTGCATCACCGTGAGGTCCACCAATGACAAAACGGCCAGATGGGTTAAGGTGGAAGATGGTCTTCTCATCGAGGTACTTCTCTGGGATGACGGGCTTGATGACATGCTCCTTAAGATCAGCAGCAATTTCATCGTTGGTGACAGTCTCATCATGCTGGGTGGAAATGAGGACAGTATGGACACGGACTGGAACCATGGCACCATTGTCATTGTAATACTCAACGGTGACCTGGGTCTTACCATCAGGTCTTAGCCAAGGGCAGGTACCGTTCTTCCTGACCTCTGTGAGGCGGGCACCAAGCTTGGTTGCAAGGACATGGCTCAAAGGCATGAATTCAGGGGTCTCATCAGTGGCATAACCAAACATATGGCCCTGGTCACCAGCTCCAATTTCCTCTGGGCGCTTGGTAAAGTGTCCATGAACACCCTGGGCAATATCAGGGCTTTGCTGCTCAATGTTGACTAAGACCTTGCAGTTGTCGGCATCAAGACCCACATCATCAGAAACAAATCCGATGGATCGGCATGTATCACGAACAATCTTCTCATAGTCTACCTTGGCCTTGGTGGTAATTTCTCCAAAGACCATAACCATGTTAGTCTTGGAGCATGTCTCACAGGCAACCTTGCTGTCAGGATCCTGCTCGAGGCAAGCGTCAAGCACCGCATCGGAGATCTGGTCGCACAACTTGTCGGGGTGTCCCTCGTTTACAGATTCAGATGTGAATAGGAAGGTCTCCATAGTATCAAGCTACAATACAGAATCACACATATAAACACTCGGAACAATATAAATATAAATTCGACTAAAATTATTGGTAAGATAAGAAAAGTCTCTACATGTTATAGAATATAATAAAAACAACAGAATCCAAAATTGATTTCAATTCCTCATTATTTTACAAAAAGATGAATGAAACCAAAATCATCTAACTTATATTCTAAAAGAACAATAATTCAGGGAATAAGAAAAACGAGATTCCAAAAGAACCTAATACGAGATAAAGTGGAAAAGAATCTAATTCACAGTAACTAAAAAGACAAAAGAAAATCTTAATAACGAAATCAACTACAAAGACAAATCCATTCAGTATACTCCACAACTAATCGCACAATCTTTCCTTTCCATTAGTGTTAAAATTATATTATAAACTAACAATTACAGCAGCCTACAATATGTTGCAAGATTTCTTCTATCGAAATCAAACTATGAAGCAGCAATAGCAGATACAAATTCAAGGGCCAGATTTACTAACAGACTCAAACCTTATTTACTCCAATCATTTAAGATCCAAAACAACAATCTCTATATATCGTACACGTGTATTTAGCCATCATATGCAGGCACATGTGACCTTTAAAAACATGAAAGGGTAATTCATGAATGACACTGGACCACAAAATCAAAAGGTTACTAAAACAAAAAAGATGTCAACATGCAAGATCTAGTAAATCGAAGACACGTAGAGATGCCGACAGATGGCAGCCCGTAAGCATTTACAACATCAACCATGATGAAAAACAAAACAGAAAGTGACAAATCTACCAATCAATATTCAACAGCAAGAACATATTACTTCAACAATACAAATGAAAAAAGAATATATGCAAAAACTCAAAAAACAGCATCAGATCTACTAGATCCTAACCTGTTGCCAGCATGTATTATGTTTCAAGACAACAGATTTTAGTTATTACAACAACTTTGATCAGACAAGACATGAAATAGACACGGACATGTTCAAAACCATAAAAACTTCATAGTTTCAAATCATTGACTTCGGACTCACACGAACTGACATGCAAAGTGAAGTATTAGACTTCAGATCTGTAAGCATTTTAGTATATATTTGCAACTATGAAGCGTTTCGTGGAACATAAGTCTGAGCACCGACAAGAAAACAAGGAACAATGGAGCATGAAGCAGGAAACGAGAACGAGAGAGAGAGAGAGAGAGAGATAAATACCTGTGGGAGAGAGTTGCGGTGCAGATCTGGATTTTAGGTGTGCGAGAAGGAACTCCAAATACCAGACCTCAATTACTCGAGCAGGACCGGACGATTTCGACGATTATCCTGCCTTCAAAACCCTCTATTTATAGATAAAGGGGCCAACAACTTTCGGGTTACCGGGCTGGACGGTTATGATTCCATGGGTTTGGTAGGAATCTTGATCTGGTGGATTTTTAAACCGTTCGATGAGAAATGGTAGCCGTTGGATGAGAGGGATAAGATTGGTTGGGGTTGGTGAGAGAAGGTTATTTGCGCGTTTTGTCTTAATTTTTTAATTGGCTGCTATTGTCATTGTTGGATTTACTGGGAATTGCCGGTAACTCACCAACCCCAGTCGGTAAAACGGCTTGATGGCTTGAACGTTGGCTCGGCTCGGCTCGGCTCAGGCCTCGGACTACTCTTTATAGTCGGATACTGGTTAATGCACGTGCCTTGTGTGCCCGGTAACCTACACAATGGGACAGATTTGGAAAGGCCTGTGTTACGGTGCAACTATTTTCTGCCTTGAATTTAGGTGCGCGAAATCTGGAGCTGTAGAATCATCAATCATTACCTTTGCAGATTCTTTAATCAATTAGTGTTCAATGAATTTTTTCTCCTCGCAAATAAAAATAAAATTTTTATGTCAAAAACAGAATTAAAATAAAATTTTCATAATTTTTCACTTTCATTCATGAAAGGGTAACGTTAGACTTTCCAAATTTTCTATCTAAATTTATAATTGAATAATAGGTATACTAGTTATCAATATAGTATTGATAACTCATATTCATAAACCATATCATTTGAATATAAATTTTGACAAAAAATTAAAAAAACCTAACATTACCCCTTATGTAATGTGTAACTCGATTTAAATTTGTAATGTGCACTTCTTTTTTTAATATATAATAAGAATTAGTGGTTTAATAAATTCTAAGAGCGGGTTTGAAATTGTTTTTGTGAAATTAAAATCTGTTAATTCAATCATTTTGATAGTGTTTTATAAAACTTTCGAAAGTAATTTTTTAATAGTTTAAATAAATTTGATAACAGTTTTAAGTGTGAGTTATTTTTGTAAAATGATTATGAAATAATTTGTATAGTATTTATTAAATCTTTTGAATAGTCAAATCGTGCACATTAATTTTTTTTGACATACATACACATTAATTTTAATGAAAAATCATTTATATCCTAATCTTAATTACATTGAATTATATTTATACTAAATATAAATTAACATATTTTATTTTCATCTCAATATTAGGTATTTTATAAACTTACAGTAATTAACATAAAATTTATTAAATATAAATAGATTGCTTTTGATAATTGTACGATAGGAATTAACTAAACACTAGTTTGATTAATTTTACAATAGATTATTTTTTTTAACATAGTCATTGGAAATTATTTTAAATTCAATTAATGTGAAAACTTAAAATACTTTCTCAATATACTTTCTTAAAACACCCTCTATTTAATATAAAACATGTGTACATATTGTGTGATGTAAATTTTTTGTTAAAAAATAATTTTGGGATAAGTTTAATGTTTAAAATAAATAAATATATATGTCTTGTATTGAATGGAAAATGATCTATTGGAGTACATTAGACACTATATTTGGATGGTGATTTACTGTCCTCGAACTAATACGGTGACAAAATTCACATGAACCTAAATAATCGAGTAAAATTTAAAATTTACAAGTTGTTTGGTCTGGTGCCAATCCGCTTTTCGTAAGCTTTGATTGGTTCCAGTACTGTGTCCTGTAGAAGTGGACATATTCCCGTTTAGCCCACTTAGATATGGGTAAATTACTTTTGCAAGACATTCTCCATTTAGCCCATTTAGGTATGGATAAATTATTTAAAATCCCTTTAGTTGGAGGACAGTTTTTTCATTTAATGTGGGTCACTTTTACTCTACTATTAGAGAGTCAAGTTAAAATAGGGTTGTGCAACAGACAATTTCTTAGAGTTTAATCCAGATAGACTGTTTTTTAGAGTTTTATCCAAATAGTTATAGACTATAAGAATATATAATTATACTTATAACTTCAAAAAAAAAAATGTAAAACTTAAATTTATGAGCGGTGCACCAAGGTGCTGTGCGTGTCACGATAACAATAATTGCAACAGTTATTTTAACAATCCTTGATCATGGAGGTTTTTTATTTTCATCATGAACGGATATTTATCTCGTGCTAGAAATCAATCCAAATCAATTATTCGCGCGAGGAGGAACCTGTGGGGACAAAGATCGACAATAAGCATGGCATATGATGAAATTACTGGATTGCCTCTGTCGGATGGCATCTAAAATGACGATATTTCCTTCTGTTACATGCTTTGCTGCCGACAGTTGCATTGGCATATTGATCTGGAAACCTAAAAGTTGAGAGCTACGTCTTCTTTTCCTTCTTTTACCTTTTTTTAAAAATATATATATATTTTAGATAAAAATGCACCCTTGAAGTTAATGGACATAAATGAAATTCCGTCTGCACAAAGAAATTGAATAAAGAAGAGAAGAATTAAGAATAAAGTAGTTAGTATCGATTAACATCCATTGATAGTTCATGTTATAACTTTTTATATCCAATAATGCATGGCATATGCTAATCTGGTTAGTCAAACCATATAGTTTTCCTTCACAGTAGAATAATCGTAACCTAGTTATGTTTTTGTATGAGATAAGTTGATTTTAGACTGAGTCGGTGATTAAATTGACCTTTTCAATAATTTAAGATAAATAATTAATCATGTATATAATATAAGAAGATAATAGACTACGTAATTTTGTATGTTGCAGTCCTTTTTTTAAAAAAAAAATAAAGGTTTTATTACAATTCTTCTTACATATTTTACACGTAATTTTTTTTTTAAAAAAAAATAGTAGTTAGAGGTCTGTCGAGAGATCAATTGTTACTTATACTATTCATATATATACTCTCATAATCTAAAAATAACAACTCTTACACCAAAGACAAAAAATTACTCACAAAAGCATGTAAAATATGTAATGGAAAATTGAATTTTTATCACAATAAATGAAAAGATGCACAATCACATATGTAATGTATTAAGAGATGATGTGTAACATATTCTATAGGTTGTCCTCGAAACAACATATTTTATAGGTTTTGATCTAATTTTTTCGTTTGGAAAGAGTTTTGATCTCCTTTTAACAACATTTAACGTCAAAATATACATATCTGGCCGTCAAATTTACAAAACATAATATCATTTATTGTATATACGTATTGCACTTCACCTAAATTTCACATATTTTAAATTTAAACGGTGAAACCTTACTTTCATACAGGCGCTCTGAATTAGCAAAATACTATTTATAATTGTGAGCATTTTTTTAATTCAGTCCCCCCAAAAAAAGAAAAATAAAGCAGCCCAGTCACTTCTTCCTTTTGATTTTTTGTTCTCCAAGATTCTAGTGAGGAGTTTTCATAGTCACGAGACATAACTTCAATTTGGAGTCATCTAATCAGGCAATCAGCCTCCAGTATCAAAGGTGGGGATATCTCCAAAGATGATTTGATAAGCTACTGGACACCTTTGGCAAATAGTGCATTTCAGTGAAGAAACCAAATTGACATTATTTCTTACCTTCCTCCTCCTTTAAGTTAGTAGGTGAGATATTAAATTCAGAGAATAATCACGTTATTAGTAGTAACCCAAATAAATACCGGGCCCATCAATTGCCCAGCTGCCTTTTAGGTCATAATAATAATAATATAACCATGCATTAAAAAAATGAAAAATTGTATGGGCGAAAAATAGTATTCTATTGACCAATTCGAATAAAAGAGGGTCAAGATTAATTCAATAGTAGATAGAAAGCCTGATGTAATTGAAACTTGAAATTATAATTCAAATTAAAATTTTATGCATCGAAATTGAAAGAGTTAAACACAATAATTAACTTTGAATAAAAATAAATAAAATTAGATTCATGTTTAAATAACATGAGTCGTTTTACGCCATAAAAAAATATAATTATATTTACCGTTGAACCAATTTAATAATTAAGATATATCATATACAAAATACTATGTAGAAAAGTCTATAAGCAAACCATGAGTTATATTAGTTGAATTGATTAAACTAATAGGGGGGTGGGTGTTGTTGGTCAGATTTGAACAACTTAAGTCTTATACAAGATCATAACTAGGTGATAGTCAAACATCATGATAAAGATATTACAGTTCCTCCTTCAAATTTCAATGAAGTTAAGGCATGACTCATGAGTGGATATTGAAGCGTGTTTGGTCACCAACCAAATAAGCAATTAAAAAATCATTATAGTAATAATAATAATAAAGCCAAGCTGCAGCCGAGAAAGTGAAGCCAGAAGTTGAAACGATGTGGCAACAATTAAAGTGAGTGGAGCAGTTGGGAGTCAATAGAGGCAAAGCTATGTGCGCTACTACACAAAGATGCATCACCATCGAACCCACCATTATAGGCATTTCCCAAAAGCTTGGGGGGCTAGCTATTTGGCACGTGCCAGTTGTCTATTTTTCCTGTGGTTGCTGTCAATGAATCGTCCATCTACAGAGTGTTCAAACACTTCAATCATTTTTCTACAAAGTTGTTGGTAGAGCTTTGATAATTAGTTTTCCATACGACCCAAAACAGCAAATTTCAATGGGTGGAACCCGGAAGTGAAAGAGGTGAAAACAAAATAAAATCACTTTCAAAATCAAGTGAAAACATGTTTTTGTCCTGGTTAGAATAATTGAAAAACAATAGTAGAAAAGGGAGCCAACAGAATAGCATTATTATGATGCGGTGTGCATGGGTGTCTGCGTTTTACTTGTCAGTATTTAATCCCCCCTTTTATTTCTTTGCATTTTTTTGGTTTATTATACAACGTTTTTGTACTTGTGGGGTTGGTCTAGCAAAAAGATCTTGGATATATTCAACATGTAGGACAATTTGCTTTTAAATGATTGCTATCTTTAAATTCAAGAAATGTAATTTATTTTCATTTATTTATATATTTTTAGTTTGGTAAAGGTTTTGATATGAGAGCATGCTGCACCAATTCATGAACGAGGGTGACTAATAACTATCCCTCTAAGAGTAAGCAGAAACGTCAATTTAATTAAATAATAATCCTGATTGTGCAACCATGGTCATATCTATTTAATTTTAATTAATTCTACATTAGCGTCAAATGCGTGGTCTGAAAGGGTGAGATGATTTTTTAATTTATCGTTAAGGGCGTATTTAGACAGTGACGACATTCAAGCAACAATCGCACGATCTATATAATATACTAGCTGCCATTAACGTTCTCCAGAATAGAAGCCGCCGAAAGCAATATAACAGCATAAATTACGTTGAAAAATTTTATAAATGGAACCAATTTGCAAATTGTATGAGTTGAAAATAGATAAGAAACGCATGTAACAGGTAGATATAGATGTGTTGCTTTGTTAGTATAGTCTCAAAATATTTCAAAACTTCAAAGAAAAGAAATGGACTCAAGAGTAGGAAAAAAAATGGTTATCCTTTGGGTACATAGGTCTTAAATGAGGTATGTTTGCACGATGGTCACGTCTTGTATTGATTAAGAATTTAATAAGGCATTCAAAGGATTGTTTTAAAATTGCTGGATATCTCGCTTGGGAATCGAACAACACAAAGAATTAAAAACAAAAATACAAATGAAAACGGGACAGGCTGACCATATTTATTTGAGCAAGTCACATGGGAGGGAATAAACATGACGAGTTGCAAATTCATAAATTTTTTTGGTTTGTACAGCGTATGCGAAACAACGCAGAGGATTTATAAAAATGCCTGCTGTACATGCAACGAACCATTCAAGAAGATCCTTTTAATCAACTCTAAAAAATGATTAAATAACCAGCCAGACTTGTGTCTTCAAATTTGCACTGTAAGCTAAGCCAACAGGTCAGGCCATTTGTTTTGAACAGGAAATGGCTCTCGTAGCGCATGATTCATAACAGAGTAAATCCACTGGCACCGACCCATATGGAGAGCCCATAACCAACACTACACTCCTCTGTTTTTAAACCCTCTCCGCACAATGAATATGAACGTAGTGTAATACTGCCAGAATTCTAATATTGAACTGTCCATTCTAAAGTCAAACTTCGAAAAATTTGAACGATTTCATAGTCTAGCTAAGAATCAAAGGTATCTGGGCTGAAGAGTGCCAATTATATAGGGACTATAAGCCGGAGTATCAGAGTTGGGCTAACTCCAACAGGATGATGTCTATGTATTAAATTTCAAATATTGGGTATGTGATTTGGGCTTCGAACTTCTGATTCAAATCAGTTCTGATTATTGTGTATGTCCATCGACGCAACTCTAGGTTAACCCATCATATGATGGCCAAGCTAGAATCCACTTTCTCTGGTACAGCCCACATTGATACAAAATTCGAAGATGGGTGCCAATATACAGAAACAAGTTCACTTGGTGCTTCAGTTATAAAAAAACAGGTTCACTTGGTGCTTGGAACCAAAGTCCCCGGTATGGCTATGAATCTGACTTATCGTAACGATGAATGTGGTCAGGACTAAGGGGCCGGATATTTTGATATCGGTCATGCGAAGATTTGAATAAAATCTATTGAAAATTTCTTTGATTATACGAGAGGGTGAGTCAGAATTTTGAACCTTTGCCATCACACTTGAAGAAACAAACAGGCGATGGGTGAAGATCCACATGGACAGGATTGTGGACCTCACCAGACCCTATATAAGAGTGACTCCCTTCAAACAATTCATTCAAATATGGAGCACGTCAATACACAGCATCTCACTCTCTCTCCAAAGGTAGCAAACAGGGCAGCCATGGCTCTCTCATCATCATTCACAGGCAAGGCTGTTCCTTTAAATGCAGGGACAGAGTTTCCATCCACTGTCAAAAGTGGCATCAGTAGAATGTTAATGAGGAAGACCGCAGGCAAGTCTGCTGCCTCCTCTGGGAGCCCCTGGTACGGCCCTGACACAGTCAAGTACCTTGGACCACTCTCCGGTGAGCCTCCATCTTACCTAACCGGTGAATTCCCTGGTGACTATGGGACACAGCAGGGCTATCGGCAGACCCTGAAACGTTTGCCAAGAATCGGGAACTTGAGGTCATTCATTCCAGGTGGCCAATGCTAGGGGTTTTGGGATGTGTCTTTCCTGAACTCCATTCTAGAAACGGAGTCAAGTTCGGAGAAGCAGTTTGGTTCAGAGCTGGCGCCCAGATCTTCAGCGAGGGCGGTCTTGACTATCTTGGAAACCCAAGCCTAATCCATGCTCAGAGCAATTTGGCCATCTGGGTCACCCAGGTTATACTTATGGGCGCTGCTGAAGGTTACCGTATTGCTGGAGGAACCCTTGGTGAGGTCACTGACCCCATTTACCCAGGTGGCAGCTTTGACCCCTTGGAACTAGCTGACGATACAGATGCATTTGCAGAGCTCAAGGTGAAGGAGCTTAAGAATGCGCGGTGGCCATGTTCTCCATGTTTGGATTCTTTGTGCAGGCTATTGTAACTGGGAAGGGACCTCTAGAGAACCTTACTGATCGTCTTGCCGACCCTGTGAACAACAACGCCTGGGCTTATGCTACCAACTTCGTCCTTGGAAAGTGAGACTATCAACTCATGCAGCAAAAATTTCTGAGAAAAGATGATGTAATCTCGTATCTATGCTGAGAATTTATTGGATCAGTTGTTCACTCTATTAATAATATAGGAGACTTCCAGAAATTACTACAGTAATTATAATTCATAAATTACACCAATACATTAAGATTCAAAAGAAACCCTCAGCAGATCTTGGAGCATTATGAAAGAAGAAACTCTCATGCAATTTAAGTGGGGATTTTGTCCACCTCGTTACAGGAAAGAAGAAAGAAGCTGCAAGTCAGGCTGAATTTGCAGATCAACCCAGAACTTAAAAATTGGCTGACCAATACGCAACTTCAACATGGAAGGCCATTCTATCTCTATGCTGTATCCTATTGTCTTTGATGATTATGACATACTCATTAACAATATAAGAAAAGTTGAAACTTGCAGCCAAAAACCTGGTTATGCCAAAATAACTCTCCCTCATCAGCTCCCAATTACAAATAAAAAACACAATGACAAGAAACACTTCATTGCCCACCATCCATATCATGGGATGCAAAGAACTCAACCATTTGCATCCCTCTTCCAGCTACAGAAATCTGATAGCAATGCCTACACAAGAAGATCACCCATTAGAGAAATCATCACAATCCTAATTTGGGCAAAGCTTGATCATTCCTTCACAAGGGACTGCTTAGGATTTGAGCTGAATGTAAGCTGCTTCACTCACCTGCCACAGGCTCTAGCATCCACTGCCTCTGGCTCTGGCACACTAACAATTAAGTGAGCACGCTCAGTCAGTTTACCATGCTCTTCAAGAAGCCAGCACCTGACACGCTGATCAAGACCAGCAGAAAATACCCAGGTCCCATCTGTCCAAATGCCTTCATAAAAAAAAAACAATTTTAACCATCAGAAGTAAAAAATTGTTTGCTTGAAAGACCAGGTCATCTATATTTGCTTTTTCAGGACAGCAGTAAACCTTTAAAAAGAATATAAGATCATAAACCTAAAAATTATTCATCTGACTATTATTAGAAAACTTTTAGATAAATACCATGAATAGGATATCTCAATTCTCAAATAGCAGCACACTGATGTCTGACAAAACACAAGCAACTAAAACAATTGGAAGAAACAAAGGTTTTCTCAATATACCATTTTTATAAAATCTGTTTTGCAAGGGAATAGTAAGCATCGCCAAGGGCCAAATACAATAAGTACTAAACATTTTAGTCTAATTTGAAATGATAAGCCATTCAATCAATAAGTTTGAAAATTTCAATCAGCAGGGAAAATTGTTTTACCTTTTATGGCAGAGCTATGAGCAGACGTGACACTGTAATGATTAAAAAAACCGATTCCATAACATTGGTTCTGCTTTGGATCACTGTAAACTATGTTCTTTACATTTTCGGTTTCAGTGATAGACCTCATGACAGCTGGGTTTATAGTTTTTGAGAGTGGACATAATGACACCAGTGACACATCGAATCCAAAAGAATGAATTGCTTGATCATCACCCCCACTTACTACACAGAACTGATGACCATAGTCAGTTTTTTGACAGTTCCTTATCTCTGAAACATGGAGACAGTTGACACCGGATTGGTGAACATTCTTCAACACATGTATAGGCTGAATTTCACATATCTCAGCAGCATAATCAACTTTATTCAATTGTAGATCAGAAGCTTTATGTATGGGTTGTACTGTGCTGTTTTCTTTATCATTTGATTTTGTTGACATATCATTAGTAGTATGGTCTGGAGCATTGCAATTAGCTCCCCCTCCATTATTCGAAGTGGCTGAAAAACCACCCAGTTTTTTCTTTGGCCTGGCACTGCTTAAAGTTCTCCACCTTCTTCCACCCTGACTTCCTCTTCCTGTCCGAGGCCGTTTCTGACAATCAATCAACTTCTCTAAATGAAGAGTAGATAATTGCCGCATAAAAGCTTCAACACTCTCAGTCAGATCCCAGAAGGCAATGCTTCCATCAGTGGCTCCACTAATCACAAAATATACACTTCCAATTTGAACATCCCCTGTAAATCAAGTTTATAACATAAACACTCCAGGCAGGAGATGGAAACATTTGAAAGAAAAAATTTAAGGGATTGGAGTAGTTATTCAATCATGTTAACATCTGCTTTGCTTTCTTTTGGTGGCGTCACTAAAACATTTAAGCCATGAGGAGCCCAGAGAGAGACCAGATTCTAGACGCCCAAAGTCAACAGGAAATAACCATCTTGTAAACAAAGAAAAGGAATGGAAATAAGAAATGTTTCTTTGTTCCAAAAGGAATTGGAGCAGGCTACAACAATACAGTGACATACAGGGCCCCAGATGAATTGGCTTCTTAAAAGCCTTATTCTTAGGATGGTTGATCTGTAGCTAATGAAGGCACTGATTACAGTTTATTTAATCATACCCTCGTACTTAATTTTTTTGAATTTATATTTCAGTCAAACACATGCCTTTACTTTGACAATTCTTTGTTGCCAAGACTTCCTACATATGTCTTAAGCCTTCTTATCTGAAACCAAATCAAATTAATAAACATTCAAAATTCAGAGACAAGGATTACAAAAAGAAGCCTTATTTTTTGAAGAATCACATGTTCATGTAAAATGCAACATTTATAGACCTTTAAATTTGAGATATATGACCTAAATAAGACTGCAATCGACTCCAAGTTTAAGCTTTTGCAAGTTCCATGGGATTAAAAGAATGGGAGAATGTTTAAATCAAGCACTTGGGGCAGGACTTGCCAATAAATTGAAAATAATATTGTTAACTGGATGAGGGGTAAGAAACTGAATGGCTGGTCACAACTAATTCCAAGAAGGCAATTCTATGCCAACATATTGCATGATTTCTGAGCTGCACCATGTATTAGTCATAAATAACAAAACTTTATGAAGACGATGGATGTACATGAGAAGGATGGTAATGGATGGTAGAAGCTTGGTCATATTCAAGGTGTATTTAGTGGCAAAAACTTTCAATCGTGTCCAGAACACTTATTGCTAACACAATTTAAGTGTCTGATATTAGACTAACCCTTAGAAGGCAGATGTACAGGGACAATGACATGCTGCAGTGCCAACACTGGTGATGACATGGGAACCAACATAGCAACATCAAACCTGTGAGGAGGTAAAGAAAATAAATAAAAATGCACAGCGAAAAAAAGAGCCTGTTAATAAAATTTCAGGAAAACCATTAAGTAAACCAAAAACTGTGAGCCAATTTGTATACCATAACCGGTGTGGTAAAATAAGAGCTCGTAATGCAAGTGTGGCATCTGAACAGGCAACAACAACAAAACAGACTGTTAACCTGAAAGGAAACAACTTTTCTTATTTACACGTGCAATATTGGTAAAATAAAGTAAATATGAAATCAGCACAACCAATTAGAGTCTATGTCACCTGGAACCAGGTAGTTTAACAAGAAATGCAGTAACAGCCAGGTATCTCCAGTCGTCTTCATATTTAACCTCAAGATGAGCATTTGATTCCATCGCCCGGCTTTCCAGAAAATTAGATTCAGTCTTTGCATTGACATTCACACTAGCAACATTTCCAGTGATACCTACCATTTTCTCAACGTCTTTTGTCTTTCCATGAATGCTAGAATTCTTGGTTGGCATGTCAGTGGAAAGCCATTGGAACGACAATGATGAGGATGCTCTGCCTGAAGGTTCATAGCAATGTCCAACTCTATCATGGAATCGTCCACAACTTGTTTCATCCACCTTTTCCATACTCCTATTTCTTAGCAGCCAAGAAGTTAAAACCCGCTTTGCACCAACAGAAATCAGAAAGAATGGATTAGCTTTGTCTTCTGAATCAGATTTTTGTTTGCTGATCTCTTCATTTACGTTGTTCACAACTGAATGAACTACATGTATCTCAGATACACAACAGATTGATTTCACAGCTGATCCACCAACATGCTCTCCAAGCAATTTCGATGCAGACCAATTCTCAACTCCAGGAGAATACCTAAGTCAACAATCAAGCTATTAGGTAGCTACCCAAGGGATTTAATACCAATTCTAAACTCCAGGAGAATACTTAAGTCAACAATCAAGCCATTAGGTAGCTACCCAAGGGATTCAATACCAACTCCAGCTCTGTGATTAGTTATTATACCACAATCAAATTGATTACTTGTTCATTTTTATATCACGTTCTTAGTGGTAAATAGTAAATGGCATACCTAGTCAACCTCACAGTTCCATCTTCACAGCCGGTAGCAATCCAACTAGATTTATCATAAGGACTCTTCTTCCCATTTGCTCCAACTTGCACATTTTCAGAGATAAAGCATAAGGTATGAATTTCTCTTCCATGAAATTGCATATGCAAATTCTGAGGGAACATTTTCTTCTCACTTTTATGTATCCAGTGTCTATGAATATAGATAAATTCATCCTTGAAAAAGAAATTTGAACAAGGAGAAGGTAACTAAACTGAGAACTTGTATTTCAAGGGGTGCTATAAAACATTATGCTTTTCAATCCAGAATATTACAAAGATTTGAGTCAATTACAAAAAACAGCCATTTCAAGGCCTGCAACAACTTTGTAGCTTCATAATTACAAGGATAGGCAACAGGACCATTGTAATATTGGTGAGAGTACTTCCTAGCATTTCAATACCCTTAATTTAAGATGTATGAGTCATTTTAATTATTATATTAGCAAGTTACATGTAATTTTGATGAAACAGGAAAACATAGCCTGGTATGGAAGTTATACTGCATTGCAGCCTGCTTAAAGATGATTTCAAGTAGTAGGTGGTATTAGAGTTGGTATATATCATGATAATGACTTACAATTTTGAAGGATTTAGTTGTGTGTTCTGATGGTATTTAATCCTAAATCCATCATAACCTTTACATATGGGGAATGTTGTTGATTAAGATAACTTGCAAGAGCACAAATCTATTGGCTATATATAGACAAGTCCCAAGGTCAAACCCACAAGAATTGTTTGAAATTTAAAAGATAATCAAAACCTAAGTCAAATTCCAATACAACCTGGTTAACCCATTGTGTTTTTAGTAAAGGAAATATCGTCGTCCACCACCATTAAATTCATAATTTTCAAATTATATATTCAGTAATTCCTAGTTGAACAAAAGCAGTCTGGAATATAATCTATTGCTTTTTCAAGATAAATTATTTAACCACAGTAAAAACCAGTAATTCTGGAATCTACTTTGCTTTAAAATATAAACTCCAAGACATTTTATTTATCCAATTAATTGATAACATAAAATCAAAGATATTTGTAAGCAAACTTAACAATTCCATGCATTGATCAACGAACATATTCTTTTTTTTTTATTTTTTGACATACAATTGAAATATTCTTAAATTACCAAGTATCACAACAATTCTAGAAAACTTTTCACACAAGAAATTGATAAAATGAAGTATAATTACCTTGACGTATGCGAAGCAGTTCTTGATCTCCGGTACGTCACCAAGAAGATAAGAATGAGGACGTCGCCACCCACCACATGGAATTTGCATAACCTGCCCCAACATGCATCCTTTAATATCAAAGGGACTAATAGCAGAACAATTATATCACTCGTTTCTTTCTTGTTCTATTCTCTTTATTTTCACAGGTGAGGTGTTTACCTTTGCCTCAGTTATTAAGTTCCATATTATGAAATCTGCAGATGCAAAACCAGATGCATAGTTGCAGCTAGCCAAATCATCATCGGAGTTCTTATCAGAAGAGACAGACTGAATCAAACTTAATTCTTTCACTAGCTTCATCCCTATAAATTCCAATTTTTCATGATCACTGTCATAGTTAAAATAACAGATGCAGCCATCTCCTCCAGTCTGAACAAGAAAAAGAATGGTTAAAGAAGTAGCACTTTGAAATTTTCGACCAGATGTTTGCTCAAGAGAAAAAGATGCAAGCATGAACACACTTCTCAGCTAGAAGAATGTCAGGTCCAATATGCCTAGATAATGCAAGTCAGAAGGATGTCATCTCAGTTGCTCCAATGACCTTTATTTTGCCTTTATGCATGCTTATATTAGTTTCTAAATACAAATGCTTTTGCATCTTTTTTCTTGTGTATGAAGGTAATGGATCATCAGAAGAAAAAGAGCTAAAAAAAAAAAGGAGATAGTACATCAATTACTTCACAGCGACATTTATGACCAATTAGTTCGCAAATCTAAAAGGTTGGTTTCCGATCATACCGAGCGTATTTCAATTTGATTGTCAGTTAATCTAGCAACTGAAACACTGGAGACAGTTGATATCCCATGAGCTCCTTTAAAGTAATTTAGAGGAGAGATCTTCATATCACCTGCAGCAGATGTGCTCAGCAACAGGTCCCTTGACAAAGGGAACAAAACCAGATTACCGCGTAAATCCCCACACACCAGCACCTGGAAATAGTCAACCACTATTATCAGTAAAAAAAAATTCTCTTTGCACTCAAAAAGTACATCAAGCCACAGCCAGATTTCACCATGCCTAAGAATACCTTATAATTAAAGCTCAGTGTTTTTTAATTTATTTCAAAATAATGTCATAAAAGACAAAACAAAAACTTTTTTAGACTCAGTTTATTTCAGAATCCTTTCTTAATCATCTTCTGTTGATTAAAATGCAATATAGAACTTTCACTAAGATAAAGTATATACGTATGCTAAGATAAATATGTGTATGCATGTAGAGAGAGAGAGAGGGAGAGAGAGATTGGGTTTAGTAACTTGACTGGTTCTAACAATGTTACCGATCCATATATTTGAATTAAATTTCCTATCACATAAGTCATCTAAATGATATGGTAGAAGAAAGAAAATATGCAAATAGATACCTCATTCTCGAAAGACACATCCAAACACATTATTCGTACTCCAAAACATGAGGAGAATTCCGCAACAAGAGAGACATTGTTAGTTCTTAGAGATTCAATGCACGCAGATGATGAAGGATCACATAACTGCCAAAGCTTCAAAATTCCTCTAGGATCAGCAGTGAAGACAAACCTAGACACCAGGAATTGATTACATTTCAAGGATAAAGAAGAAGACCAAAATCTCTCTCACCTGACAATGGCAAGGCAGTAAGCATGACAGACGAGCATGTCGTCAAGCATTTTAGACAATGGTATACCAGCTGTAATTACAAAAACAATTTGGATGGCCGTCAAGTGCAAAATGCTCTTTGGGGCCATCAAAATAAAATATTGGAAACAAAAGGGCCTACATATATAATGGAATGGATCATCCAGATCAACAGGTTCTAGACCTGTCATGCATGTATCTATACACAATGTAGGTAGACATACTTAGATATTAATAGGTAGAACATTCATTACCTGTATCCCAATGACCTGCACCAGTAGGTTCCCAAGAGTTGTCTTTCTATTCCAGCTGACCACGTAAGGGTGACGCCCAATTCAGGAGCACAAACATCACCTACAACTCCCAAGATTGTCATTTTTCCTTTGCCATCCCCAAGAGCAACCCAGTCATCAACATGACAAGGGTCCTCAGGCACATTATTGAACAACAAATCCATACAAATAATTGGCACCCCTTCACTGACTTGGACAAGTTTAGTCCATTTCACATTATCCTTGTTATACAATTTAGCATGGTACAGATAACCATGGTTTGTGGCAACGTAAAGGGTATCTTCACGAGTGAAACGCAGACAACGTACATATTCACTTTTGCTGCAACCAACAACGTCAAAACTATAAATAGATAAGACACTGTAAGCACAAAGTAGACCAAAACAAAACACTAAGGCATATGAAGAGCATGAAGTTTGTGAAGTTCCACTTGTTTGCAGACATTGTAGATGAGCCACCCAACCGATTAAACATTTAACACCATCTAATACAGTTTTCCCTCTAGGAATAGAACATGGGGCATTATGGATGTCAAGAGGCTGATTGCGAGATTTACAATTGACATTAAACGTATTTACCTGTCCATGAACCCACTGTGCTCTGATGAATTTGGAATTTTCAATCTGCATACTTCAGTTCTGTCATTTGACTCATTTGCCTCAGGATGTGCCTGCAAGCTTCTAAACAAAGAAGCAGACAATTGATGCACTTTTATTGCAGAATCAAACCCAGCAGTAACAAGAAGAGAAGAGATTGGATCGTACAAGCATCGCCATATGCCTCTTCCTCTGTACAAAAACAGAAGTTAAGAATAAGAATTTTAAGACATTCCCTTACTTGGTTTAGATTGATAATGAGAGACATATTCCACTAAAGGCCTTCTATATTCACTAATATTTTACTAGATATCCAGAATAGGTGTAATAATATGTAACCAAAATTAATTCGTATACGACAAAAAGCACACGTGCCACAGTGTCTCTCTTTTAGTGACAAATGAAACATGTAAAGAAGAATAATGAAGAGAGACGTGCAGAGACAGACATAATTGATTTTCCAAAATTTCATCAAATTAAAACACTTAACCTATATGATGCACTCTTCCATTATTAATAGGGAACAGCTACATAATCACAAAAGCAATTTTTAAGAAAAACTAACAAAGGGGTATCACTAAGATTCTTCCCCCTTCTCTTTTACTGTACTCTCAAAATAAATAATATCCAAATGACCAGAAACAAAACCTGAATTAGAAACCTCTCTGAGGAAATTGTTTATGGAAGTTAGAAACTGAAGGTCCACAACTACAGCTTGCTCTAGGTTGCTACAGATAACAAAGGATCTATTACAAACAAATTCTTCCTGGGATAATTGTAACATCATATCCAGAACTGATATCACATAGACATGATGGTTTCAAACCACAAAACATCAGAATTATGCTACAAGAAATCATTAATTCTCAACAACAAAAGACCACATTTGTAACTTACACATGTTCCTTAATCATCTTAAGCTGTTTACCATCTGATCCCCACACACGACATGTACAATCCTCACCAGCAGTGATAATAATCTGAAAAAAGAAAATGCAGAACAGAGTCAGCTACAAGTACTCCCAAAGTCCATAAAACACGGGGAATATCAGCTTCACACATTAATTTCAAAATCTTATCAAAGAAATCAAGAGGCAACAAGGATGTCCAATGGATCTAAAGCCAGTGCACATGGAAATAGTGATACAGAGGTCAACATAAGCTCATTTTATCTGCAACAAAAGCAATCTAGTACAAGGGAAGGAAAACCAACGCCAAAAAAACCAAATTCTTGTGAATACACTAGTGCACCACAGATGTCATCTCCACAGTCACATGAAACTTGATACAGATCAGAAAATATCTTCTAGTTCATCACAGAGATCCAATCTTAACTGAACCAGTAGCAGACATCCAATTGCAAGCAAAACAAAATGACTTGCCACTCAGAAAAGAAGAGATTACAAAGAACCAATGGTCATAAATTTGGAAGTAAACATAATGGATTTCTTAGTGCTGCAAAGAGATTGGATTAAGAATTTATTATATTATAGAGAATATCATTGAATCAGACTCTTAAAACAACATCATTATCCATGTTCTTCTATTCCACCAGATTTTCATACATTCAAAATGAAAACCACAATCATAGTGGTTTTCAAAAAAAATAAATAAATAAATAAAAATAAGGATTTTGTGAAGCTTACAGAATCAGTGAAACAGCAGTCCCAAACTCGAGCATTATGACCATATAGCACAGAGCTGACAACCTCTACGCTACCAGACACTTTCTGTTCAGCATGTACTGCCCAGATACGAGCACTGCACCAAAAAACATATTACTAAATTGAACTATTCCAATACACACACACACAAAAAGGAATTAAAAACTTATTCACCTACGATCATCAGACACAGAAACCAGTTTGGATCCTCTTGAAGACCATTCTAAGCGAAATATGGAACCTTCATGTTCTATGAGTCTAAATATATTAACAGCCTCATACTGCCGATGATGAAGCTTGACACATTCCGAAGCTGAACTGCACCTATCTGTGTGGTCTTCCTCCCCTGTTGAAAGTGGAACACCATATTCTGAATCCACTTTCCACACAATAATCTACAGAAAATTGATTTATTTATCCAAACGACACTATGTTATTAAATTATTCAAATGCAAGTAACAACTACAATTTCAAAGTATTAATACCAATGCCATTGACATCTTAGCATGTACACATCACAAAACCTTTCGTTAAGAATTTGACAACCATCAAAAGAGAATCTATGCTCTCAAGTAAAATTACAAATGTTGACCTAGATGCAGTGTTTATTTAAAATATAATAGAAAAAGGAAATTTTGCACACCTCATTATAGATAGTACCAGCTGCAATCCGGAGAGCTTCAAGATTGTCACCCCATAATCTCATGGAATAAAGAAGGGACTTTTCTATATGAACAAAAATAAAAATGTCTGTCTGTCATACTACATGTAAAAGATAGACCAACAGAGAAAAATTCAGTGAAGGAAAAAAAAAAAAAAAAAACCTGGAGAATGAACTTGAAGAATGAGAGTAGAGTTAGAAATGTCCCAAACAGTTATGGAGTTGTCGCTGCAACCTATGGCAAGACAATGGCTGCTGCCCTCACAGTCCTAAAACCGATAAGAGCTAAGCAACATTAGATTACATTAGGAAACTAGTCAAGCAATGGCGTTGAATTGTCAACTGACAGTTACCTTCAAGAAGGAAACATCCAAAACCCAATGACTGAACCTAGGCAGTGATTGAACGATACTCAGATTGACAACAACTTCCGTTTGGTTATGAGACTTGCGTGACAAGTCAAAATTCAAGTCAAATAACTTGACTTTCTTTTCACCAAAGAAAGCAACCTTGAAAACTGCGGTTGTGGACACTGATCCTGATATTTCTGAGGGATTGCAAGTAATTCCATGCAAACGGATTCCTTCAAAGACTTGGAACGAATTTTTCAATTTTGCAGCTTCTAGGTCATAGAGCAGCACTTGCGAGCCAGAACCTTGAAAAAAAAAAAAAAAGACGCAAAATAAGAAGTGGATAGAAAAGTTGAAAAGTTGAAGTAGAAGCGAAGAGTACCGGCAAGGAGATAAGGAAGAGAATGAAAGACAGGAGGAAGATGGAGAAAAGTGAGGGCTGAGATTTCTCCTAAGTATCGGCTGCTCTGTACAACCCATTTACTCCGATTTCTGTCCATGGCCGCCGCCTTCTGTGGCGGTTCACTTTAAAACAGAGGTTTTTTTTTTTTTTAATTTCGTGTATGCTTATACTTTATTTTGTGTTTGCTTATATTTGTTGTTGGGCTTTAAATGAAAATGGATCACGATATTGAGCCTTCCATAAAAAATCTTAAAATAGATGCGGTGAGCGTGGATCGAACACGCGACCTTCAGATCTTCAGTCTGACGCTCTCCCAACTGAGCTATCCCCGCTTGGGAGTTTGGTCTTGTCATGTCTTCTATAAATAGTAATTTTTCTTCTACGTTAGCAACAAGTTAGCTAAACTTTTATTAACTTCCATTATTTTTTTAAATAGATTATTATTATTTTAAAATATGTCAATTTTTATTTTAATATTTAATATTTTTATTATTTTATTTTATATAAATAAAATATTATTTTTTTTTTTTTTAAAGAGAAAAACTAAACTAAATTAGACAAAAAAGAAGCCTCCTATTTTGTGGATTGTTATTGGTGCAGGAGGCAACTATTGACCTCCTTTTGCACCAACGATGAAGGCCGGTGACCTCCATGTCGAAGACTGACCTTCTCTTTTATCAAATGTAGCAAGAATATTGGTCGGCCTCCTCTGTTTGTTTATTAGTTATCAATGGCGGTAATGACTGATCCTGGGGAGGTTAGATTTTAGGGTTAAGGTTAGAGTTTGGATTTGATTCGAATTTGAAATATTTTTAGTTGGGAATGTTTTGGTAATAACATAGTAATCGAGAGGTTAATTTAGGAAAGTAATGTATATTTTTTGGTAAAAATCTATTTTAATAATATTAAGTAAGAAATTTTGACTTTTCAAATAAGATATTTTTTAACTTAAATAAAGATATAGGTAAAAAAAAATTAAAATTACTTGAATTAAGATTTTAGTAAAAAAAAAAGAAAAGTTTTATCAGGAAATGGGCCCTAATTTCAATGGACTTGACGTGACCAAGGTTGCTATGAAAGCTTTGACTCCGTTTTGATGACAATAATAATTGATGTCATCCGACTACCGACGTGGTTACTATGAATACGATGATGGGTAGGCAAGGGAAAGTAAATGTGCTGGGTTTGAGTGGGAAAACTATAGCACGATATGGTGGTGATGCAACTGCTCAAGTGGTGGGAAGCAAAAACTTGGATGCCATGGAAACAATGCAAAAATGGATAGAAGCTTAACGACAGAGAGAATGAATATATATATATATGCATATATATATATACATATATAACCAAGAGAATGTTGATTTTTTTAAAGTTGATGTTCATTACTCTCTAATAACTCTTCTCAAAAGTCACCATTTGCCCATTAGTTACATGAAATGAGTGCACTTGTTAACTTTAACAATTTGTGAAAATAACGTCGACTTTAATGTTACCCTTGTGTTTCTTATTTACATGAAATGAGTGCACTTGTTAACTTTAACAATTTGTGAAAATAACGTCGACTTTAATGTTACCCTTGTGTTTCTTATGATTTGAAGTTAAAGTTCAAAATCTCAAGTTACACTGTTTTAATGAGTTGCCAAATATGTAGCAACCCCACTGCAAGTTACATTGTCTACTTTTTGATTTTTTTTTTTATTTCTCCTAAGTATTGGTTGTTCGAACGCATTCACTCCAATTTTTGTCCATGGCCGTCGTCTTCTATTGCTGTTATGACGGTTCTTTTTAACATAGTAATACTATGTCAACACAGCTTAATATATCAAAACAAAAGATCATCTAGACCATTGACGTTACAATAACAAAGAAAAATGATCTCGAGTTGCCACATGCCACCTTCTAAAAAAAAAACTTGCTACTTGCCACTTTGTGCATAATCTAAGCTTCCATCTTCCTCCTCTTTGCTTCTCCTCAAAGCCTTGAAACAGAGCAAGCATAGCAGCAAACCATTTTGGAAACAAGTTAACCAATGCTCCAAAGTAGCCTCCCAGTTTTCCAACAGACTAATCATCTTATCAAGATCAGAAAGCAAATTTAGGAGCCAGCCAAAGCGAACATGAATAAGCTTGAGAACACTGAGAAACACTTTTAGCCGTTTTGGAAACATAGGTAGAGTTCCTGTAGAGACTAAACAATGTGCCACAACCTAATACATTTGGAAGTCATTGGTGAGAGAGTGACCATGGTGTTAAGGAAAATGTGTCATGATGGGCAGGTGAGGAAACTTAGATGTAGTAGGTTTGAGTGGGAAAACTATGGCACGACACAGTGGTAGTGAAACTACTTGAGTGGTGGGATACAAAACTTGGCTGCCATGGAAACAAAGCAAAAGCAGATAGAAGTTTAACAACAAAGACTATGAATATATATATATATATATATATAATCAAGAGAATGTTACTTTTTTAAAAAAAAAAAATTGAGTTCATAACTCTTTGATAGCTCCTTTTAAAAGTCAATGGTCCTCAGAAATTTGTCTAGAAGGAAGGAATAAATACTATGTCTACCCCTCGATTGAGCATACTTGTACTTCACCATTTGCCTAATAGACATACGAAATGAGTATACGTGTTGGCGTGTTTAAACTTTTATTTTTTTTGGCATCTTTGCTTATATTTGTTGTTGGGTAACCGCGTTATGGACTGACAATTGAAGTATCCATTTTCAATATTTGGGAGATGGGCCAAAAATTGAATTGGGTTTTAAACAAAAATGGGCCAAGATGTTGGGCCTTTCATAAAAAATTAAAAAATGGTGATGCGGTGAGCACGGACTGAACAGCGACCTTCAGATGCCCGCGTGGTGATAAGTGCAAACATTGTTTTATCTTACCTTAATTTTGATGAAATGTTCTAGTATCTACCGGATGCCATCTAATATCATTTTTTTTTTTTTTAATAAGCTTTGTTTGCCACAAAGTAGATATTTGCATGTATATGCAAAAGAAGACAACTGGATGGAGGAATTCAAACAATTGATATAGTTATAATGACACAATATATTTTTTTCACTTCCAGATGGTTGTTGGTGTCAATGACATCCAATCCACGAGAGTTTCACTATTTGAATAAGACGTTCATCGTTTGATTTGCATTCTGGACCATTAAGTTCGGAGCAATTTTCTCACGAGATGTGAGTCTTTCCTCCCACTTCTGAAATCTCTAGTTCCGAATCTCTAGTTCCGAATCATATCTTAAATATTCTAATCAAGGGTGTCTAATAAACTACATAGTATATAATATACTTGTGATATGTGTAATGAATCAAATATATATATCTATAGACTTTTCATACCACATAAATTAACCCTCAAAGTCAAAACTCATAAGCTCAAATTTTTTATATGTAAAAACTGATAATATTATATCATCTATCAATACCCTCTATTTAATTCTTTATATAACATTCTGTATTAATTGAATTGTGACATTGCCATTGTGTTATTTGAAGCTAAGCCTTTGTTCAAAGTAAAAACTAAAGGATACTGCTTATATTTATATGACCGTCTTCAGTGGCATTTTATGCTCTATCAAGAAATTTAACTACATGAAGCAAATGAATTTGAAGACTTGAAGTCAAATGCGTTGAAATTTTCATTGCGCTGTATAAACCAAATAAAAAGTTGTCAAAATTCTACTTTAAAAAAAAAATAAAAAATGTCAAAATTCGATCTGTAGCGTGGTACTAAGAGTTTGGAAAAAAAAAATGTAAGTGCCCCAGATGAGACCCAACCTAACCTAGACATGGGCTCAGTAGCGTATTAGGACAACAAAATAATTCATTTTATAAAATTACAAAAAGAGTGGCTATATTTCCACACTTCGTAAATTGTGTGTACGTCCCTGTTAGAAGTACACTTTATCAAAACTATAAAAATTTTATAGTTTATAAATAAATTCCAATTAATACTAATATTATTCTTATTTTATTTTTTTCGTTCTATATTTTTGTAATTACTACCCATAATACTTATTTTATTATTAAATTAATTTTACTAAATTTTTGAGATTTTTCTATAATAGACAAGGCAAATAGATTATTATTTTCTTCCAATAATAATTAATTTAAAATTTGTTATTTTACAACTAATTTTTTAAGAAGATTTTAAATTTTTCTTCACACTTTACAATTAATTTATTTTCTTTTAAAAAATTTTGATATTTGAAAAAAAAAACAGTTACTTTAGAAAAGTTAAAATTTGAAAAGGTATAGAAAGATTTATCTTAATTTAATTTTTGATTAAGTTTAATTTTTTGAGTTATATAATAGCATTTAAACAAGTTTCTTGTTATTTGATTAAAATGTAATATTTTTTTTTCAATTCAACTAATATATTGTATTATGAAAAAAAAAAATTGAATTAATCAGTGATTCTTTATAGATTATTTAGAATAAAACAAACTTCTTGATATATATTCTTTTTTTTTTCTTTCGAATATGTTTTTCTTTTTTATTTATTTATTTTTAATTAGATACAACAATTTTATCATGATTTTGATTCATTTTCAATATTTTATAATTAATTTGTTGCTTTAAAAATTGTTTGATATTTGAAATTAGTATTTCAAAATTATTTTTGATATTCTTTAATTAACTTATTTCCTTAAAAACTGATTGATATTTGAAATTAATATTTAAGAGAGAAATTTAGAGTTTGAAAAAATAAAAATGGTTTTATTATATATATGAGGAAGTGATTAATATAGTTATAAATTATTTACTATTTTTGTAATTTTTTAAGTATAATATTTTATTTTTAGAAATAGATTATATTGGAATGCGTATACAATTATTTAGGAGTGTAAATATAGTTACTTTTACAAAAACTACATTTTTTTTCTGGGCCAAAAAATACATTTGGTTCTAGGTTGTTTTTTTTTTTTTAAAAAAAAAAATGGTTTTATGAGACACGTAACCTCAGACTCAGAGTTTCCTTTTTTTTTTTTTTTTATCACAATTTTCCTTTTTCAAAGATTGCTTGTACGGATTTTGCTACTCTTCAAGTATATCCTATCCGTTTGGCTCTGGTTTTTGGTGTCTCACGCAGATGGGAAAGACAACATCTTTCAAGGACGACTTCACATTCGGTTGGTTTCCTTCTCTCTTTAATACCTTTTCCACTCAATTATTAACTATCATCTCATTTTCTTCTTTCAATTATACTATAACATCACAGAGGAGAGACTCGCTGAGTCACGAGAAATCAATGGACAATATCCCGACCGAGTCCCTGTAAGTCCACAATTACAAATACCCCGACTCTGTTTATTTGGTTTTCAAGTGAGAATACGTTGTTCTCTTCTATATATTAGTTAGATTTTGTAATTCATCTTGATGGGCACGCATGTGTGATTCTTCTTGTTAATTTTGACCTTTAAATTCTCAAAATTTTAAGCTTTTTATTGCTAATTTGTGTAGATTAGGACAAGCTGTCAATTATTTTTTATGTTTATTTGCAGGTCATTGCTGAGAGATATTCAAAAACTGACCTGCCTGATATTGAGAAGAAGAAGTAAGCTTTTCAGCTTTGGCTTGACTTACGTAATTTGACATGCTTCTTGGATGACACGTAAATTTGTATTATCACTTTAAGCATTCAATCAAATCTTTATTTGTTTTTTTGTTGAATTAATCACCTAAGACCTGTCTTATTAGGTAAATTGGTGTTTAACTAGAAGATGTTGAATTTTTAAATTTAGTCCATCTCTCATTAAAACAGATGGTTTCGTTGGTCATGTTTGGTTGAATTGAGATAAAAGTTAATTTATGGTAATTTTCGTTGGTTTCTTTTTCTTGTGCTGTTGTTACTGCCATGGCAATGATCAAAAGGTAACCTTCTGGGAATAGATTAAGTTGGGGTAAGGACCAGCACTGTGGAAAGATGGTATATTTTGTAGAATTTAGACGTATGATTTATAATCTGAGTTGGGATGTACATTGTCATCGAGTTTCTGAGAATTAAAGGTTCTTTTTAAGTTCCTATTGCAACCTCCGTAAGACAGATAATTATGTGGTTTCCCAGTTAGAAGTGCGTATTTATCGAGTTCTTTGACTTTCGATACTAATAGTTATAGTTATGTGACTGGTTGCCTGACTTAAATGAATGTAATTTTGAATATTAGGTAGTAATGCCATTGTCTGACCACCTCATTTTCACTCTCGTGTGTTTAATTTGCTAAAACAAATTGTAATTGGGTTTGAACAGTGTAGTTGGTGGTAACTGGTACAGCGCCCATCTCTATGTTAAAATTTAGCTTTCAATAGAGTAAAATTTCTGGTGGAAAGAACCTCTGGACCAAAACGCCACTAGATTTCTTGGGCATCTGATCTGCAAGACAGTTTGCCAAGGCTGAAGTAGCCCAAGCCTCTTGGGATATAATGGTTCTGGGTTCTTTGGGGTGGGGATGGGGAAAAGATGAGATAGTATATACACAGAAACTTGCATTGAAGAAACTAAAAAGTTGTAACTTAGAAGGTGGTTGTGTCACGGAGGGGTGATTGCTATACTACTTCTACATCCTTTTGGAACTTTTAGTTGCATCTTTTTGTACTGCTTAATTTCTACTTTTTCAGGCTTGCACTTTCTTTTACCCGCTGCTACTTTTGATAAACTACCAATCTATCAAAGGAAAATTGATGGAGCATTGCATGGACTGACGTCTTCTCATGGTCTTTGGTGTCCTTTTTTTGCTTTTTCATGTATCTATTTTAACAATCTCAATCATGTGTTTCTTATTGTTATTCGATAATAGATTCCTGGTTCCCCGAGACATGTCTGTTGGACAATTCATTCACATCTTAAGTAATAGGCTTCGTCTGACCCCTGGCAAAGCTCTATTTGTATTTGTAAAGGACACTTTACCTCAAACAGGTGAAGTCTGATAAACACAAGTAATATGTTCTGTTGAATGAGATTATTTTTAAGAGATAATCCACTAATATTTTAGATTATGACTGTTATGTACAGCTACTCTTATGGACTCGGTGTATGAATCCTTCAAGGATGAGGATGGATTTCTGTATCTGTGCTACAGCAGTGAGAAAACATTTGGTTGTGCCGGAGTCCAGCCTAACGAACGTTGAACTTTGTACATTGTTATGAGTTACAAGTACCTCTACTTGCCGCTGTGAATTATGTGAATAATGAGTCTGGTATCGGTGCTCTAGCATGTGTGTAATCATCAATTATTTTTCAGGTTGTATAAACATTAGAAATATCAAAATGTTATACCTTGATTTATTCAATCGGTCTGCTTCTGCGTTGGACACACATTTTGTTAAGATTGATCCACGGAGTGAACTATATCATCTAAGAAAGCCATTACTACTACACGTTGGCCTCTGTGGGTTACTCTCCATTGCCATATAGTTTAGTTATTATCAAGGTTTAATAGTAAAGTTGAAGTGGTGTCATTTGGTAAGATCACGAGGATAACATGTAGTTCCTTTTTTCTTTGACTTGGTGATTGATGGCTTCTTCTTCTATAAAGACAGCATGGGCAGTGAGCCAGTGAGGTGGTAGTCCAATAGAGCTACGCAAATCAGAGCCTCAGTGTACCATCCTCTCGACATTTCCCTGCAAACTTCTTGTGTGGGGATGCTTGTTCTCTATGCTGCTTCATATGGTAGAGCTATTTTTCAGTTTATGAGAATACTGTCGTAATAAAACATTATGGCGCCAACCAAATAAATTACAAAGTGCAGTACAAAAACAAAGACAAAACAAAACAAAAAAAAATAAATAATAATAATAATAATAATTGAAAGAGTAAGAGAAAAAGATAGCTTAAAGAACTAGGTGCGCACCACATGCGAGTCAAGTGACCATCTATCTCCCTATTCATTTTAGTAATAGAGGTTCTGTTCTCACGATATAGGAATAGATATTTTTAAGATGTAAGAGTCGGTATCCAAATTATTAACTCATCTCAAAAGTGATTTGTACACTATACTGGATACCCAGTCGGGTGTTAATTCATGTAGATACCCAGTTTCAGAAATCAGAATAAAATTCAAGTGCGTAAATAATCCAAAAATACAAAATCTGGGTACGTGGCAGGGTACGTGTATAGTTTTTGCCGTCCCCTTAAGAAAGACCTAAATAGCTATTAGACGTTAATACATCTCATTCTGATCACCTTTTTGAATGCAGTTAATAAACTTGCAATCAGAACTGCCGTTAATTACAGCAACGATTATCTCTCCTCAAAGATATTCCAGCAGCTAAAAAGGGCATCCGCAGATTTATTCTTAGAGAAAGTTAAAGGAAAAAGAGGAATATAAACAAAAATAAACCACAATTAGTGTGCCACACTATAACAAAGATAGGTATGAGACACACGAACCAAAAGCCTAAAGTTTTGTTCCATTTTCTTAATCCTGTAGCGTATATGAACACTTGCAATTACTTCAAAACCATGTGAGATCGTAAGCCTGTCAGGCAAATATAATTCTTGCTGCCAGGCCAACATGTACAAAAACCCACAACCTAAAGTAGCTAAACCATATAACATAACCTAAAAATGACAATGGAAAGCTTTGTGATCTGGAGACAGACACAAGACATACAGCCAAAATTCAGGATTCCTTCTAAGATTTCTCGGAACCATTACTTAAGAGAAGAGTTTGTGACCACCTTTCCGCCAAGCACCATGTATAGGCAATCCTTCATCAACATTCTGGTTGTCATCTTTCTTGTTGTCCAATGGGTCCGGATCAAGTTTGGGATCAGAATTTTTAAGATCCAAAATTGCTGCCATTGAGCTATCACCAAGTCGCGCCCTGTGGAACTTGGAGGTTTTCTTCCGTTGCTTACTGCCACCACCCCCATCTGATGTAGGTTGATTAACTCCACCTCCAGCCAATGACAAATCATTCTGATCCTTCAGCTGCTCATCAACCAAGACCTTTGATTTGCCTCTACTACCTCGGTATCCATCTTTTGATAGCACCTCTACCTCTTCTTCTGAAGGCTTGTAACTTGACTGCGGTTCCCGAACAGTGCTTATAATACTATTTGCTAATGTATCCTTGGAGTTACTGTCTTCCGCAGCCACAGACTTCCCTTTACCTCTTTTAGAGCCATTGCTATCTTTCGACCGCACATGGACCTGGGCCCAACCAGTCTCTTGCTGAAGATTGCCTTTCACACTAGCATTGTAAGTGTCAATCAGCTCCTTCTGTTTCTGAGTATCAGGACAGAGTCTAGCCAAATCAAGAACTAAATGGGACAAACCATATTGCCTCACACATTCCAGGTATCTTTTGGTGTCAATCAAACCCTGACGATACTGTCCAGAAATGTCTTTAAAAGCATTGTATCTTTCTTCATCATGTTCAAGGGCAGCACGCATCTTTTCTACCAATGATCTGTTTGCCGCAAGAACATTCTCTGTGTTTGGAACTGGCTGGCTACTTGCAGGCAATTTGCGCGTTTGCACAGCGGAAACTGGAGGGAAATCAAAAACAGAAGGCTTTATGGATCCATTATCCGCAAGGTTGGGGGCCGACGCAGAATGACTTATTCTACCACTATAGCCTGAGTTCCTTGAAGAACCAGATGCTGTAAGTCCGGGAACTGCTGTTGGTTGAGCCTGTCCCCAGGCCTGAGCAGAACTGGCATAATTTGATGGTGTAGGTCCAGTACCAGACGAACGTGAGACTACAGGTGAAAAATTTGCTGCAGGCCTAAGTTGGCTTAAATTATTTAATAATTGTGCAGAACCAGACCCACGGCTGGTCGATGCCCAAGCTTGACCTAAATTGAGGATATTTACAATTTGGTTGTTTTGGCGGCGAAGACGTGCTGCCATGGTGTTACTGGGCAAACCTTCAGAGTTCTGTCCAGGTTTTTGTTGACTGCTGCTCAGTCCTGTGGAGAGTGGAGGAAAGGAAGATTCTTCCAAAGGTGCTCTTCTTGAGTTTTGCCCCAAGGCTTGAAGGTATCTTGAAGATGCTTCAGAATCAGTTGTAGCCAACAATTCAAAATTCTGAATTACAGGGTCAACGTCGTCCATATCTCCATAATCAGAGACCACCTGCACACTGGTTGATGATGGATCATGCGATGTGACTGAAGCACCAGCAGTATCTAAACTTGCCTGAATGGCAATAGAAAGTTGATCATCAGAAGGTTCTTGATAAATTGTTCGTTCCCTTCCACGACGACGATTTTGTTCACTACTTCGACGATAACGAAAGCTGGTCGGTATCTAATACATGAGGAAAAAAACGATAAGAATAAAGCAGATAAAACAATATAACAGTACACAAGGTCAAAGATAATTAGAAAGATATACGTGCCTGAAGAACAGCATTGCGTTTGGCACGAGACAGACGCCCACCATGTTCAATAGCATTATGCCTCTGAAGAAAAAGAAGAAGACGAAAATTCAGGATTTAAAATACTTAAAAATCTGGTAAAGCGTAAAAATGGTAATAACCCCAGCACACGCATGCACAAACACATACACAAGTCTCATGGCATCGCAACATTCATAAGGTCTAAGAAATCACCTTCATTTCTGCTTCAGATTGAAAGACAATAAACTTTTTGGCAAGACAAGCTTCATCCTCACATAGAAAATGTTCTCGACGGAAATGAATCTGCAATAGACAACTGATACAAGTCAATAATGATATTCTTTGTTCAAAAGCAGTTATAAAGAAAAATCAAAATCAAAATCTCTACAACCACACAGTTAAAATATATAAAAATATATATTCTTGCCTCTAGGTCATCATAATTCTTATAATATTCATATTGTCCTGGATGCTGCCTGCATTGACAATAGACAGCGTAAAATCATTCAAGTGATTACTTATCTTAAATGTATAATGAAAAATAGTGTTATGATCCATTAACATATCTTACCTTTGGCATATATGACAGGGATAGTGTTCTTGCGACATATGCGAGTACAATTCATTATCCCCATAGAATGGGGTTTTACAAAATTCACATATAGGATGCCCCATGAAACCACCTCTTTCACTCTCACTTCCATCCACCTCTGAGTCACCTGTGTTAATATGCTGATTCAATTGTGCCCTGGTATAAAGCTTTTGCTCACAGATAAATACCTGCCTCATAAAAATAAAATCAGTGATACAATTATGCACCCAACATGAAGAGGATCTAACAAATAAATATCTAGTTCTTTCAAGAAAAACTAGAAAGATCTTACAAACCCAAGGGAAAGAAGGAGGGAGCTTAACAGTTTATATATGCATAAGGGCTGTATTCTTATCGGGAACTGGGACAGAATTTAAAAGGTTTGTAATGATTAAGATGCAACTACTGAGTATGTGGCAGATTCTGCTCACAGTTTCTTAGGATGATAATGTTCTTAATACAGGCTTTTCTAACACACCCATCCCATATTCCCACCTCCTCCTTCTCAACAAGAAGATATAAAAATAAATCCCTAAATGACACTGTCAAACTGAAGATGCAGGCAACAATAATCATCAGCATCATTTAAATTAAACTTTAAAAAAAATAAAAAATGACAACAAAACTAATACTAAGGAGCCAGAAAGAAAAATCTCACCTTCCGTGCTTCCAAACACAAACTGCACATAAGCCGTTTATGCTTATGAAATAAATGACCCTTCAACTGCTCAATGTTCCTAAACTTTCCCCGCCGCTTTGAACCATCAGTCAGTTGATCCTCCATGTTGTCACACACGCTGCAGGAAAGCCGACACATTGCCTTGATCACCTTATACTGATCCACATCATCAAAAAATGCTTCTGTGTCCTCATGGTACCAGTATGGCCCCACTCGACCCTCCCTTAAATCGGTTGGCAAGACTGAAAAGTCATTTATCATCCTTGTATAGTCACCTAAAGCCTAAAACAGAGCAACAACGGGGGGTAAAATTTAACAACTTGACAGGTTAAATCTAATCTTTAAATCAATGGCCAAAAGAGACAGTTGGTTCACCATATCATCTAAAACTATGAACCAAATAAAATCACTAACATTAGCACTATACTTCATTACTTATTTAAGGGGTTTCACATAAACCGCACTCTACGACTGCGAATATGATATTGTACTCTACAGCTTTAATTGTTTCTTTTCGTTTTATCAGACAAAAACAATACGATCAATCAATATGTACAGTTGAACATATATAGATTCGATAAACAGATAACACCGCTAAGGGAAAAAGAAAAACCCTAACCTTGGTTACAAAAACAACATCGCAGTCGGTCTTGCAGATGCAGCAGCGGCGATCCTGGCATATGAATCGGAGACGAGCGACACAGGTGGCGCACACATCGCGATGACCGCACGGCCCGTAGGCCACCCATTCCAAAGCATCGGCACAGACCGCGCAGCTGTCGTCCATCTCTCTTGATCGAGACCTTGATTTTGCCGTGATAAAACTGGACCCTTAGTAATCCAAAACCAGACGAATAAATAGTGTGTGTAGTTTAGGGTTTGTCCGATATACGAGGATTGCGGGATGGCGGTGGACGGATTCGGAGAATCAAAAGAGCCGTACGGACTGCGGATTCGAGCGATCGTCTGTGAGCAATTGATATGATGTTGGTCTACTTCTATTTATTTACGCTTTTATGCAAATTTATCTTCTTTCCTTCTCCCAATAAAATTAACTTCTTTTTTTTTTTTTTAATTTTTTTGGGGAATGGAATTAACTGGCTGTTGGTAATGGTGCTCCACAAATGTGTTTGATAACGAAACCCCGAATAACTTTTTTTCTTTTACGGCCCTTTTTTTTTAATGGAAATGGAAGACATGAATTTTTTTTTTTTTTTTAATGATGAATTTATTAAATTAATACATTACATCATATTGGAGTATGAAAGGCAGTTGTGGACCATAGCCACCGAACTAGTTGGTCAAAGCTAGGGACAAACTCTCCTTGCTCTCCAAGTATTCAGTTCAACTTTTTTTTTTTTTTTTAATAAAATGAAAGTATACAGTTCAATTTTTTTCTTTTAATAAAAGTATACAGTTCAACTTTGTACCATTTTTATAACAACACTATAAATTTAAGCAATCACCTACGAGTGCATGCTTAAATTTACATTCGATTTTTTTATCAAGTAAGTTTTAAGATTAAATAAAATATTTATTAAATATTAGTATTTGCAATTTATATTGAATATGTATTTATATTTAACTACTAGATTAATAATATGTTTATAATATATTTAGTTTAGTTAAGAAACAAAAATGAAAACTCAATACATTTTTATCATATAGATTAATAACATTTCAAATGATCATAAGAATTACATCTAATATTTCGTATTTCAAAGATAAGTATAATAAAGTGAAATCTTATTTACATTATATCATAAAAGGGAGAAAATATACAACCATACATATAGTTAACATCAATAATGTTTAAAATTTTCTATGTACATTATAGTTTTTTGGATTCTTAAGCTTTAAAAATATTATTTAAAATATCCAAAACAAAAGTCCAAATATCTTTTCTTGGAGAACATGTTTTGTTTGTACACGAACAAAATGAAATATTTTTCGTCATCATATATATATATTTTTTAAGTCATGTTATTTAATACCATTGTAATTTTTGCATTATTGTAATTAGTAAGACCAGTCTTCTCTGTTGTTAAAACTGCATTCTTAAATTTGCAACACATCTATTATCCATTCTTATTCACCAAATTAGATAAAAAAATATTTTGAATTTGAATAATATAGTTTAGAGCTCACCTTCTCGATGTCATCTCAACCTGAGCTCACCTTCATAAAATTGAAAATAGAATAACATAGAGATACCAACCTTCATTTTCTTCCTTAGAATTTCTTCTTCAGCATTATATCATTCGAAAGGGAGTAGATTTTTGCTAGATGGACCATGTAAAATATTGAAAAAAAAAAAAAACTATTATTATAGAAAATTCTAGACCACAATCACAAACACTGAAATTGAGCATGTGAATATTTAGTACACTAATAAACACCAACAGAAAAGCACAGACATGTACACACATATACACAAAACTCATAACTTTACAACATATTGATGTACAAAAGATCTTCCCCAACACAATCGTGCAATAGAATTTCCATAGGAAATAAAAATCCACAAACGAGAAGAAGAAAAAAAGTAGGTTATGAGCCTTTTTACCTCATACTTAATGGCAAGGATGCCAGGAAAGAATTCCCCTTCACATTTGTCGGAATCAACACATTAGTTGTCGATATCAGCAGGGCAAGTCAGTGGAAAAGCAATTCGTACACTGTAATAAAAAACACAAGTCAAAAATACACAATCCAACTCCAAATTTACATAATACACATGAAACTAGGGGTGGCAATATGGGTTACGACATGATGGGTAGACACGAATTCGTGAAAAATAAATGGGTATGGGTTGGAGTTAAACGAATTCATGTCGTAATCGTGTTAACCCGTCTAACCTGTTTATTAAACGAATCGAATCGGGTTTGGTTAAACGAATCGTGGGTTGACACGATTAAAACTGGGGTTAAATTATAATTTAATATATTCGAAGGGTTGGAGTGTAATTGTACATTTATATATATACAAACATTTAGCTAAACCTAGACATTTGCAGTGCAAATCTAAACTCGGTAGCAACCTCCATTCCTCACTCACAGTGCAGATCTAAACTCGGCAGCAGCAGCAGCCTCCATTCCTCACTCACGCTGTCACGCACGAGTCACGACCAGACCAGTCGACCGACGACCAGCGGTCGTTGCCGACACCAGAAGGACGACGAGACGCGACACCAAACGACGACGCGACGCGACATCAGTATGCAGCTGTCCCTTTTTCCTTTCAAAATGGCGACGTGATGACACCAGAAGGACGACGACTCGACCTCGACGACCTAACGACGCGACGACACCGACAACGACCCGACGACCTGACAACACCAAGTCACAGTCACAAGCTTCTCCTTTTTGGTAGTCGTCCGGTTCGGTCCGGTCACAGTCGCGAGCTTCTCCCTAACGTCCGAGCTTCTCCCTTCAGGTGTCATTCTCTTTCGTTTTCTTTTGTGCAATCTGTATTTCGATTCTTGCATGTAAAAAGTTAATTGGAATGATATATTTTTTTGTTATTTCTGCCATTATTTGATCTCTTAACTGCGACTATAGAGATTGCTAACAATGAGATTGCCATATGATAGAAAAATCATGTTTTTTAATTTTTTGGTAATTAGAAAAATTATAGTGTACAGACATGATATCAGTTTTCATATATATATATATATATATATATATATATCTCTAATGTAACCAGTAATGTGATATAATTTCATGGTTGATTGGTTCTTAGAAATAGATTTGAGTGTTGACTTCAATGACGATACCATCGATTTGGAAGATGAGCTTGAAGTTGAAGTGAGCATGAAAATGTGAGAAGTTTAAAGCAAACTAAAGCAGCTCGAAAAAGAAAGTGGACTATAACTTGATGTCGTGGAAGCAATAATTTGTACTCGAGATTGGATAATTGGTAGAGGTAACACACTAATTTTGTGCTAGTGATTTTTTATAATTATTTTTCATTATCTTTCAATTATTTTCGTTATTAATTATTGTTAGAAAGGGAGATTGTATTGCTTGAAGACGTCACAGAAGATATATTGAATTTAAGTATTAATGAAGCTTCCCCTAATGCAAGTGCCTCTAGTGAATCAGTAGAAGGTTTAACACCAAATTCTTTCACTTAGTGGTAAATTCTCTTAATTATATTTCTTAATTTCAAGATTGTGAATATAGATATCTAATTTTGTGTTTTTGTGTAGCTTGAAAGTCCATTTGGAGTTTGGAATCAATGAGGAAAGGATTTTAAGTGACAAAAGTTTGATGTTGGAGAATGATAATATTATGTCATTTTAATTTATATGGATTTGCATTGAGTTTAATTTTGTTGTGATTTTTAAATGTGTATGATATGAAATTTTGTGTAGTTGATTTAATGTGTTGGTTTTTATGTGTTGAATTAGGTGTTTAAATGTTTGATTGTAAATTATTTGTTATATTTTTGTTTGCATTGAGTTTGATTTTATTGTGGTTTTTAAATATGGATGATGTGAAATTTTATGTAGTTAATTTAATGTGTAGATTTTTATGTATTAATTAGGTGTTTAAATGTTTGATTGTGAATTATTTATTATATTTGTGTTTGAATTGAGTTTGATTTTCTTGGGGTTTTTAAATGTGAATGATATGAAATTTTATAGTTGATTTAATGTGTAAGTTGTATAGTTGATTTAATATTTAGTTGATATATTATTTATTATATATGGATTAAATGAATTAAACGGGTTAAACGAATTTAAACAGGTTAAACGGGTTAAACGAATTAAATAGGTTAAATGGGTTAAATAGGTTAAACGAATTAAATGAGTTAAACGGGTTAAACGAATTATATGGGTTAAACGAGTTAATCGAGTTATACGGGTTAAACGAATTAAACGATTTAAATGATTAAACGGGTTAAACGAATTCGTGTCGTGTTAGTCGTGTATAAATGAATTCGTGTCGAATCCAAAAATATCAACTCGCTTTTTAAACGAATTCGTGTCGAATTGATTGAATTTATAAACGAATCGAATCGAATTCAGCTCAACCCGACACGCCAACCCGTTTTACCACCCCTACATGAAACGCATACAAACACAAATAAATATAAACAGTTGTACACTAAAGTTTGCTCGTTTACCACCAAAGAAGACACCACATTCAAACAAAGCAGCAACAACAAAAGCCTCCTACGCTCCATCGTTTTCCTATATCATGCACATTAATTCTGCACAATTACGACACAAAATCAACAAATGATCATCAACCATAAATAAATATTCAAAAGCATAATATATCAAGAATCCAAAAAAAAAAAAAACTCCAAATTTCGCACATACAATCATGGGTTAGCAACAAAAACATAGTCTGAATCATTCAACCACCCAAAACTTTAAAAAAATAAAAATGCAAAAAGCCACGCTATAAAAAGTGGGGATGGGCACAAAAACATGGAACCGATCCGAACACCCTAATCCGGTCTGATCCGTGGGTGTTCGGATCGGATCACATGTTCAAAAGTAAGGTGTTCGGATCCTCACTTGTGAAAACACCATGTTTCATGGATCGAATCGGATCGGGGTATCCAAAACCGATTCGATCCGTGAACCCGTGAACAATGATACATACGTAATTTCATATGTCTCTATATAAAGTCCACTTAAGCTAACCCTAACATCTATCTCTCACTCCTTTTCACTCTCATCTCAGCAGTTTGGTGAGTCTATTTGCAGCTTTAGCTTGATATTTATATGATTGGGTGTTAGTGTTTTAGTGATTTTTATGCTTGTTTGTTGTGTTCTGTTGTTGATTTACATATTTCATTTGTTGATTTTATATATATATATATTATTGTTGCTGTGAATAGATGAGGAAAAGTATAAAGAGTGGTGAGGAGTTTGAATTTGATATTGATGATATCAATTCGATTGGAAAAAGTCAAAATCTTGGGGTGACAAAAAAAAAAAATAGAGAAGAAGATGAAGAATAAAAGTAGTTATAGGCTTAAGTCAGATTGTTGGGATTTGAGACAGTTTGTTAGTATTGCTGGTGGGATTTGAACTATGATTTCCATTAATATAAAGATGGGCGTATTGAAATTCAGAAGACTTGTTGTTGAAAATGACCTTGAAAACCGAGTGCCCAATTCTCCTATTTATTTTTATTATTATTCTGGATGAGTAGTTGTCAGTGGTGTTTGATGTTGGTAGCCGGCAAAGGAGATGTTGCACGTGTTTGATGTTGAGTAATTTGTATAAATGTTTACAAATTTTTGGAGATATGTATTGTAATTCACGAAGGTACACTAACAAAATATCTCTATTTATCTTCTTATCATAAGTTGAAATTAAAAGTAGGTGTTCCGATTCGGTCCGATCCGCAAACTAAATGTTCGGATCGGATCGATTCCTTCTCCTTGATGGATCATGTTCGGATCCAAAAATGGCGATCTGCGAAGTTACCATGTTCGGATCGGATCCGGTCGGAAGCGATTGAACATGGTGTTGCCCACCCCTAATAAAAAGCAACAACTAACTAAACTAAAACTTGCCCCAAAAACAAAACTATCATTGTGAACAAAATCAAAAACCAGTAGAAAACACAACACATAAATTCATGTAACAAACAAAATGACATAAAACATGATAATTTTTCCAAGAAAACATCAAAAACATAAATAAAAGTTACACACATTGTTATATAAAAAATAATCAAAACAAAAGAAAAAAGTCATCATCTTAAGACAAAGAGAAGCCAACCTCTGATAAGCCATGTCATAACCAGGGTCCAACCTAATAGTCTCCTCACTCTCTATCACAACCTCCCTCAACCTCCTCATTGCTGTCAAAATCGCCACTCAGTTGCTCTGATACGCCGCGTTTTCTGGCAACATAGAAAACACCTTGTCATACAACTTGAGAGTCTCAACAGAATTGCCCTTCTTATACATCTCATTGTCGAGCCTCTTCAAACAACTCATACTCCAATAACTAATAACAGTGAAATTAAACATAAAAGTTGTAATAACTGACTATCAAACTAACCACATTCTGCTGTGTATCAATGAGCCTCACAGTATTTGAACTGATTTTGTTGATATCGTATCATTTTTCATTGACAAAGTCATCTCAGTGGCACCGAAATTCATTGGGGTTGGAGAAGCGAGGAAAAGCGTTGCCGCATCGTGCAGTGACGGAAATGGAAGAAATGCAGGAGGAATGAGAGAAGGAAGAGATGGTTGGGGTGGTAGTTGCGAAAATGAAGAAAAATCTTATACTCCCTTTAAAATCCCATCTCATCGCTATACTTGTGCTTATACTTATTGTCAGATTCATCACCATACCTACCTTACTTTTCTTTGTTCACTTCTCTTCATCTGACCTCTTCTTCTACAAATAACTATTACACATTTTAATTACTTCTCCAACCATTTCCACTAATAACTATTAACCATTTTAATTACTTATCTACCCTTTTCAAACAAATACAAACAGCTTAATATGTGAGGATAAAAAAGTAATTTTATTTTCAAACAAATGTTGGGTGTGGAATTTTACACTATTCACCATCCACTTCCTTTTTTTTTTTTTTTATCTATAGTTATATAACAACAAATGAATTAACTTTTTTTTTTCACATATATCGAAATTAAAATAATAATCAACAAAAGGAATTGATGAAGGTAATTTAGTGGTTGAGAGTTTTCATTCAGTTTATATATATTTATATATATTATAATTGAATCCATATACAAAATCTAGTTATTATTTTAAATATTTTGTTAATAAATTTCCTTTGATAATTAAAAAAAAAAATACAATTCGATATGCTGAGGGCACAGGGATTGGGCCTAAAAGAGATCAATGAATTGGCTTAAACGAGATCGCCTTGTATTGCTATTTGTATGAATGTAAAGATTGCCATATAATTTACTCCAAAAAACGTGCATAAACTTGGTTGTTCATACATAATTTGTCATTGGTATAAGTAGGTTACCTTCATTACTTATTATTCACTATTAAAAATTAAAATTATAGCGAGTAAAATTTATTGCATTCTCAATTTTATTAGTTCTTTATCATTGGATGGATATTTGCCAAATCCAAGACATTTGACACCTGTCACAACTATCTTTCAAATGCAAAATTAATTGTAAGTCTTGTTATAAATATTACATCATTGAACAAGATAAAATTAAATTTTAACACAAAATTAAATTTAAATTAAACAAAATTTGATGGACATTATCTTGTATTTGTTAATTTATTTTTTTTATCGAGAAATTTATTTATTTTTAATAAAATCAATACTAGGAACATACAATATACTATAGATCACACTATAATCCTTACTAAATTAATCCAAGGAAAAATTTATTAGACACCATAAATTAATTAGACAACACGTGCTAATTTTTATTAATTCAAAACTAGGAAAACACCATGCATTATTACCATAGCTCACGCGCTAAATTACTCCAACCAACATTAGCCACATAGTGGAACACAATTTCAATTCCATCAACAGGTCAAAGAAGTGTTGCGTCATATGTCGCAAGAGATCCAGAGTGGCTCGTCGAACTGGCCTTTAAGTTTATCCCCAATCTCATTTCCTAGACTCAAGCTTCCCAAATCTAGCTCACTCCCTGGGTGCCACGTCGGCGTCCCATTTTCGTACGCATTCCACGTCAGCCTTCTTAAGCCACTCCCATCCAATCTCACCACGTACAGATCTCCATAGGGCTGAAATTGATTGGGAAACGACACTGGCTCTGCTATGACGCCCCCTAGATTAGCAGTGAACAGCAGCCACTCCCCATCTTCACTGAAGCACACGTGGTTGATTCTCTCCCTGTCCACGTCACTCGATCCTTCAGATCCCGCCACGTATATCCTCCTCAAATCAGAGCCGTCTGGCTTGATGACATATATACTAAACGTACTGACGTTATCTGGATTGTGTCTATTGGAAGAAAAAGCTATGAGATCACCTTTAGGTGACCAACTAGGCATTGTATCTATCCACGGTCCCTCAGTTAGCTGACGGATACCACCGTTGAACTCACCGTTAACGGCGTCAAGTATGTACAAGTTCTTATGACCAGACCGTCCAGAACGAAAAACAAGAAACTTGCCATCTGGCGAGCACGAAGGGAAGGCGTTATTCCCCGTTTCTTCTCTTGTTAGGATCTTTACATCACAGGGAATCTCTTCATCTTGGCCGTTCAAATTTGAAGGATGAAACGAAACGCGAGCAATCTGCACCGTCGCCATTACAGACTCAAAAATTGGGCCCAAAGAAGTATAGATCACGTGTTGCTCTGTGCGACTCCACGAGTTGTAGAAAGCTGTACGGTTTTTGATGAGGGTCCATCGATGAGAACCGTTGGATTTGACGATCTTGAGACCCCCATTCACGTCGAAATCATGATTAAGAGCAATGAACTTCCCGTCCGGAGAGAAAGACGGGAAAGATCCGTCGAGTCTTAGCATACGGAGTTCCTTGATCGGAGACTGTACGGGCTCGAGATACGGAACAACTGACTCGCCCTGAGCTGACTCGCCTCGAAACCGGTGGTACCCAAGAAACCCAGAATCAGCAGAGACAAAGGGGTTATAATGGTGAAAACTCGGATTGAGTGACTGAGTCACTCGGTGAAACGCCTTTGACTTGACATCGAAAATCTCAATGTGCCTATAATTCTTATCCTTTCTCCGAGTTGCCACGGCGATTCGCTTGCCGTCGTGAAAAGCCGCTGGAGTGAAGCAGTGAACTCCCGGTGGAGTGACGCGGACGGGAGCGACTGGGAAGCCAGA